>CBVK0100728450.1:0-18150 GCA_900067695.1 Picea abies
CCAACTTCACATGGCCATAAATCTCTAACCGTTAGGAGTTATGTGACATTCTACATACCACTGGAAATGGCATGACATGTACTATCCATATAGAATATTCTTGCCTAAAAATATATCAAAACACATACCATTATCCATCAAACAAACTTGGGTCCATTACCCAAACCTGGGTTCTCCAACTTCTCATGGCCACAACTCTCTAACCGTGAGGAGTTATGTGATGTTCCACATACCACCGGAAATGGAATGACATGTACTATCCATATAGAATAGTCATACCTTCAAATATATTAAAATTCATACCATTATACATGAAACAACCTTGGGTCCATTACCCAAATGTTTGTGCTACCAGAATTCACTACCAAACTTTCTCCAAGGGTTGATATCAATCACTAAGGGTTGGAATAAATATTTAATATCACTCTCCAATGGTTGAAATCAATGAAAACAAAAAGTCCATACCAACTGTCCATCAATCTAAGCCAATTGTCTAACATAAACTTGTGTGTGTTTAAAAATGAATGTACAATGAGATGTATTTATACCCTTTATGTCACTTCCTTTTAGCATTAGGGCCGACATGTAGTTTCTTCTTCAATTCATATTGTCATCTTCAAAAATTCATTTATCCTCAATCTTGAGGATCCACGTGACATGCCACATACCACGAGAAGCAACATGACTTATACTATCCATCCATGGGTGTTGTATCTGCATGTGTAATTTCCTTAACGTCTATCTACTTCGATCAACTGTCGGGTCCAAAATCAAATGGATAGGGTTGACATCAATGAAAACAACCAATATTCCAACAAAGTCATCCCTGTTGACTGGGCTAGGTTGACCAAAACTTTGACCGTGAATACCTTTTGATCTGTAACTCTGTTTGACGAGCCATTTACGCTTTTGGAAATATTACAACGCGCCATTTGCGATGATGAAAATTTCATTGAGTTTTGAGGACTTTGAATTTTTTCCCTTTATTTGTCTACTGAGGCCATTTTGAGCTTCTTAAGGTGCTTCTACGAATGTTGAGTTATCCTTAGACTTCTCTGAATACTTTTTGGATCACGCCTTCCCACTAAGAGATTTTTGGACTACCAAAAGCTTTCATCAATCAACAGATAAGTGAGAGAAGAGTTCCCCCACCTTGCCTTTCTCAATCCACTTTTCTTTGCTTGGATATATGCCCTTTCATCCCACTCAAATATAATCAACATCACCCTTGTGTGAATTCCCCATCCTTCTTTCTAGGATGATATCTTCCTTCAAATTGTCTAAGTACTCAAGAGAAAACTCATCAACTGAAGGTATTGAAACTTTCTCACCTTGATCCATAATCATGGGAGGCTCAAAAAGTTTCAAGTTTTCCACATTTACAACTGAGTAAATCTCCATAAATGGTGGAATATCTAGACACAAATAATTAGTGTCGCTTTTCTCCAAAATAGTGAAGGGACCATATCAGATGGGCATGAGTTTCTTTCCTTCACCCTTCAATCATTCCTTATTGATGTGAAGCCATACCTGGTCTCCAACCTGGAACTAATGATCAACCTTGTGCTTTTCATGTCTAGCTTTATACTTTTCTTGACTTTTCTCCAGTTGTTCCTTGACTGCTTGGTGTACCTACTGGATCCTTTGAATGAACTTGCAGGCCATGTCTTCATTTATTTCTTCATTTGAATCGACATCTCTCCCATACATCAAGTCCAAAGGGACCTTAGGTAAATATCCCAAACATGTCTTGAATGGAGAACACTGAGTGGAGGAATGTATGGCTCGATTGTAATCATGGTGTACATAGGGTATCTGTTCATCCCATAACTTGGGATGTTTGTTGCAGTAGCCTCGAAGAAAAAGTACCATTGTTCGATTAACAACATCTATATGTATGTTGTTCTATGGATGGAAATCAATGCTCCTCTTCAACTTGGTGTTCATCATTCTCCACAATTTTGTCCAAAAATATCCAAGGAATTGAGTATCTCGATCCGAGACAATGGATGTGGGTAACCCAAAGTGAACCCAAACATATTGAAAGAAGATATTAACAGTCTGCTCAACAGTGATATGCTTTTTACATGGTATCAAGATACACATCTTGTTTAACCTATCAACTACAACATACAAATAGTCATGACCCCTTTTTCTACATTGGTAAACCCCCTACAAAATCCATGGAGATACTCTCCCATGCATGGGATGGAACAGGAAGTGGTGAGTATAGCCCCAATTTCCTATTAGTGGGCTTACAAGTAGAACACATCACACACCCCTTTACATATTTAGTTACAATTTCTTTCATATGAGGCTAGTGACAAAACCTTTGCAGATGATCCATAGTTTTTCCTACCCCAAAATGCCCAGATACAAGAGAAGTGTGAGCTTCTCATATTACATGGACTCGTTCACTTGTAGGAATACATAGCTTTCCAAGATGGTAGAGTAGTTTCCCTTGCAGAAAATAGTTCTCTACCTGTGCACCATGGGTTAGCTTCTCATATACTTCTTTAAAATCTTCATCAACAACATATTGTTCCACATATCTATCGTGAGATAAAGAAGCATTCTTCAAAATAATAGAAGCAACAATAAGAGGTCTAGAAATCATATCAACTACCTTGTTACTTGTACCCTTTTTGTATTTAATTACTAAATGAAACTATTGAAGAAAATCCATCCATCTGTAATGCTGAGATTGTTGCAGCTTGGTTTGTGCTTGGAGATACTGTAAGGGATAATGATATGTATGTATGATTGTTTCCTTCCCTAACAAGTAGTGCTTCCATTTCTTTACACTTTGAAATAATGCATACAACTCTTTATCATATGTAGGATAGTTAACAACAACTTGGTTAAAAGTTTCATAGTGGTAATAGATAGGATTACGATATTGCATCAATACTGCACCCATGGCGTATCCGTTGACATCTGTCTCGATCTCAAAAGGCTACTGAAGATTCAACAGTGCTAATACTAGTGTGGTACTGATATTTTCCTTCAAAGTGTCGAAGTCTCTTTGTTTCTTTCCTCCCCACTGAAAAGTGTTCTTCACACTGGTCAAGGCATGCAAAGGAGCTGCAATGAAAGAGAAATTTTCTATGAATCTCCTCCAATACTGAACTGCACCCAAGAAACTCCCTGTTTAGGTTACAATTGTGGGCTCAGAGAAATTTACAATTACATCAATTTTGGAAGGATCAATTTTCAATTGTCCTCCTCCTACCAATATGACCTAAGTACACTAGTGTAGTCTTGCCAAAATAACATTTGGACAATTTTACATACAACTTTTCCCTTTGAAAAGTATCAAATACTTGATTTACATGCCTTACATGTTCATCCCATGTCCTATTGAATATAAGAATGTTTTTTAAATATAGAATTACAAAATCATCTAGAAGTGGCCTTAATACATCATTCATTACACATATGAAGGTTGTTGGAGCATTACAAATCCCAAATGGCATAACTAACCACTCAAACAATCCTTGTTTGGTCTTAAAGGTAGATTTCCATGCATCATGTTGTACAACTCTGATATGATGGTATCCACTATGCAAATCCAACTTAGTGAAATGAACAACATTCTTTAATTGATCAAGTAAATCATCCATACGAGGAAGAGGGTATTGATTTTTCACCATGATTTTTTTAAGGCTCAATAATCGACACGAATTCGCCATGTGTCATCCTTTTTTGGCACCATCATGATCGAAGAACCACAAGGAGATGAACTAGGTCCGATGACCCCTTGATCCAATAAACCTTGTACCTATTTTTTTATTTCTGTCATATCTACAAATGACATCCTGTACATGCCCACATTACGAAGAGGAGAATCCTGCTGAAGATATATTTCATGTTGGATTTACCTCTTAGGAGGTAATCCATTTGGTTCCTGAAAAATATCATCATGGTTAGAAACAATATAAATTAATTCTTTCTTATGGGAAGGATCACATCCTTGGAAGGCGTTGGATGTTCCGACATCCTTTTTCCTTACGACCATGAGTACATATCTGTTATTAGTCTTTATGAATCTCTTCATTTGTCATGCACTAACAAGTGTTGTGTTTACCCTCATGTTGTGGGCTCTAACAATATATTCCACTACTCATTTAGTAAGGTTATATTTGATGTCATGACGAAAGAAGATTGCTTTCCTATCATAAAGATAAGGACTCCCTAGCACTATGCCACATATATCAAGTGATACAACATCCAAATCCACTTCATCAATCAACTTTGAAGCAATATCAAATCTGAACCTACACCACTTGGTGACATTAAGTTTTTCTTTATCACATACCCAACCAAGAGGATAAGGCTTTGGATGTGGTTTAGTTTCAAGACCCATATTTTTGACAAGTGCTTTAGATATCAAGTTTACTTGGGAACCCAGATCAAATAATGTATCTATCTTAGTGTGCTTAGATATAAATCTTATGTGAAATAATTCATTCCTCTTTATTTCATCATCATGAAATTCATTATTGGAATTTGAACTAGCATGAAGGGAATATTTACCTTGTACTCCAACCGTTGTGATCCTTTCTTCGTCTCCCGAATCAAAACAAAGATCTTGTTTCACTACAACAACGGTCTTTGTCTTCCCATTTCCACTGAACTGTTTCGTTATTTTCTCTAGATGTAATTTCCAACAGTGTTCATCATCGTGACCATTCTTCTTGTAATGAGTGCAAGATGAATTTCCTTCTTCCCTCTTTACAGTGGCAGTCTTTTCATCCTTCCTTTTAAACTTTTTAAACTGTTTATGTGGGAAATTGAAAGGTTTCTTTGTGGGATCTTCTTGAACATGCTTTCCCCTATTCTCAAGGTGAGTGGATTGCACACAAAATTCATCAAGACTGGTGGGGTTAAACAATACTAAAGTATGACGAATATAACTATGAAGTGTGCCAATATACTTCATTAAAGTTTCATAAGAATCTAAAGGAATGTTTAATGCAAGAGATTTCTTCCTAAATTCTTTTGTGAAACTTTGTATAGTTCGACCTTTACTTTGTCCTAAAGTTTGTCATTCCATCATTGATTTATGTAAATAACCCAATGGATAAAATTGCTTCCTTATTGTTGATTTAAATTCCAACCATGAGGAAATAAGATTACCACACTTACTTATGTCCTTAAGTTTTCTCTCCCACCATACGATAGTAGTGCCTTCCAACCAAAGAGAGGCCAATTTCACTTTAACTTTCTCTTCATCAATACGTTGAACACGACAATATACTTCAACTTGCCGGATCCAATTATCTAGCTTTTCAGGATTAGCATCTCCATTAAACATAGGTAAAGAAAATTTTACATCAAGCTTTAATAATGGTTTCTTAAAAGAAGTTTTATGGCTAAAATGATGAGAATGATGAGAATGATTAAAGGAAGAAGAGATAGAACTCGATGGTGAATATGGAGGCTCAAGAGGGTCTCCTCCAACCCCTTGATTCACTGAATCATTTTCATCCTCTAATGCTTCTTTTTTCTTCCCTTTCTTTTCCATTCTCTTCTCATAATCTCCATACATTCGCTCAACCATTTCTGACATGCGATAGAAGACCACATGGAAGTTTTTCTCATGTTCATCACGCTTGTCTTCTTCGTCCATTTTATTCCTTTGAGATGCATGACCAACTTCTGGTTTGAAAGTATTAAGTGTTCCTTCACCCTGTTTATGTTTGGCCTTAGTAAGCATTCACACTCAACAATTCAAGTCAAAGATGACTGCTCTGATACCAACATGATCCGGGATCTTTTCATTGATGTGACTTATTAAAGAATTGTATTAAATGAGCATAAAATGAAGTGCACCATAAAGAATGAAAAACTCAGTAATGAAGAGACATATGCATAAGATATGAACACAAAAACTTGATAATAGAGTTCATCCCTGGTGGACTACGTCTTCGAGTCTTGCCATCAAATGGGTAGGCCTGTTTATTAACTCAACAATTTTTTTTGGCAAAATACATAAGTATACCTCATTATGGAGTTAATCTATAGAAGATTTGCTCAAATCGAAAAAAAAAACAACACCATTGAATTTGTGGCATCGAATTACCCAAAAATGACTATCTCCATGCCTCAATCTGAGTCTAGCACTTTCAGGCCCAAGAGAAATTTTGTCTTACTTTCTATGCCTGCACCTGCAATAAATTAATGGAAAAACATTTCATTTTTCATGCCTCTGTTCGTACGGTCGCGCGCCCTGGTCTAACCCCCCCCCGTGTATTGGCAGATTTCAAAACTTAAATAATAATACGGGTGAACTATACCAAGTCACATCCCATCCCAAGTGGCTGGAAGGACAATGCAAATGTAGAGAAGTTAGGGGAGATCCTGGGGTCGAATCCGCGGACTCCCATTTTTGGTGTATTGTTATAGCACTATGGTATATTTCATGTAGTTTGTTTGGTAGATTGGTTAACTATGGAATAGCCTTTGATGGATATGGTTAACTTCAGTGTAGTGGTTTCATCTGTCGAGATTTGGTGGAATCCCTACCAAACTTGGAAGATTGGGGGTTGGTGCCAGCCAACCCCGCCAACTTTTGAAATTTTCAGTTGTTGGGCATCCTTAAGCATTTTCTTGCTGCCACGTGGCAACCCATGATTGTGCCACGTGGTGACCTTTCATTGGCCCACGTCACCTTTGTGCATAGTCACTGCCACATCACCTTTGCCTGGTCATCTTTCCACATCACTTGTCGAGTGGTTGTACAGATTCCACGTGGTTGTACGGACTGCCACGTGACACTTTTCCATTGGTCCATGGATTGACCGAAAAAGGCCAAAAACGAGTGACACATGGTAGCCTCTAGTTCTTCCACGTCAGCATGTTGATGTCATCATGACACATGTCACCATCTGCATGTTCCATGTACCCTGTATAGATGTTGACATCATCCATACTGATGATGACGTTAGCAGTACGGATGTTGACTCATCCCTACTGATTGGGCTAGGTTGACCGAAACTTTGACCGTGAATATCTTTTGATCCGTAACTCCGTTTGATGAGTCGTTTACGTCATTGGAAAGATTGCGATGCGCTCTTCATGATGATGCCAATTTCACTAAGTTTTGAGGAATTTAATTTTTTTCCCTTTCTCTATCTGTTGAGGCCATTCTGAGCTTCTTGAGATGCTTCTGCTAATGCTAAATTATCCATTAATTTCTCTGAATCCTTTTTGGATCAAAAACTAAGAGATACAAATTTCTCCACACAACAAATACACAAACTAAATACATTTGAGATACATAATGGTTATTTTATATAACAACTAAAAGATACATAATATTTATCCATACAACAACTACTTTTTCTCTCCCCTCCTTGATCTCTCTTACCATTTTATCTTCTTTAATTTAGAATTAAATGGCCACCCATTGCTTATGTCAATGTAGTGCCTTTCAACTATGCCATTGTGGTTTTGGCATTACCTATTTAAATTTTTAAAAACAAGATTTGGGAGACTCAAAATACTCTCTCTTTCCCTTGAATTCTCTATGCATCAAACTTCACCCATTTTGAAAAATATTTGGAAAAAAAATCCTTCGACTTAACCTATTCTATAGTGGGTTCAATCTTCTAATGAGCATATTCTATAATGAGTTCAATCTTCTAATGATGCAATAAAAGGAAGAGAAAAGAAGAGTTATCATTAACAAAAATTTGAGTACTTAGCATATTCTATAATGGGTTCAATATTCTAATGGTGCAATAAAAAGGTAAAAAGGAAAAGTTATCATTTACAAAGATTTTAGAATTTTAACATTTAATGTCCCTGATAGGATTTTCTTCTTATTGAGGCTTTTTTAAGCATTTCAGGGTTGTTTAGATTTTTGTAATTTATTGTTTTTAAGTTCGTTTTTGTGGCTCTCCAAAGGTATGTTTGAAGTTCAGGTTGTTTTTAAGCATTCGAGGCTTGCTTAGATTTTTGTAATTTACCATTTTTTTTTAAGTTCGTTGTTGTGGGTCTCCAATAGTATGTTTGAACTCAATGTTGTTTCCTCCTAAATATATGCTTTCAAACACGACTTTAAGACTTTAATATTAAGTGATGTGAAAATTTTAATAAGCTATATAAATCTATGTCAATAATTTCAAAACAAAGAGGAAAATATAATAGCAAAATAAAAAGAATCTGCATCCACAACTACATATACAGAATTAATTACACTTAACAAAAATCTCTTATAAAACTAATAATATTAAAAATTACAAATTAATTCCACATACAATAAATACGTGTAGTTGTTTGTTTTTTATTCTATTAAGAATAAAAATACAAATTAATTCCACATGCAATGAATAGTTGTAGTTATTTGTTATAATTTAGGTGTAATTGCTTGTTTTTATTCTATCAGGAATGAGAAATATAATTTAGTTATTCGATACATAATTATTAGGAAATATAAAATGATTATGTCCACCTATAAATTCCTTTTCATACCAGTGACGCACGTTGATCAACCCAAGAGTTGTGCGCTAACCACTCCACATAAAACATAAATTACATTTTTTTAGGTTTATTTTTGACTAGAAATTTGAAACTGAAATTCCAATTTCATCCATTTATAAATTGGAATCTAAAAAATGTTTTAAAGGATTTGAAGTTGTAGTTTCATCCATTTATAAATTGCAATCTCGGATGTTTTTGAAGGTTTGAAGTTGTAATTTCGTCCATCCATAAATTGCAATCTAATATGTTTTCTTATTTAGTTGTATAAACTTCGATTTCTATTCTTGTTTAATATTATGAGTGTAATATTATGGGTTGGTATTTTTGTTTATTTTAAGTCTTGCTTTCATTGAAATAATTCACATAAATATTTAGAATGGCAAGAGGAAGGTGTTCATGTGATTGTTATGTTATTTGGTACACATGTGTGAGGTTATGTTTATTATCAATTTAGAATAATAATGTATCCCTCGATCGAACCCAATTGTAAATGTAATATAAATATACTTAAGTTGGTGAATTGTTTTGACCTCATTTGGTAATGCACATCATGTGGCATAGTGTGTGCATGAACTGCACAGTAAAATGATGTAATATGCACATCGCAAGATACCTCACGCAGTAACTAAGGTGCGCGCAATATGGAGGACAATGAGCCTCATTTATATGACGTGTGATATAGGCTGGTCAACCAATTATTATAAGCTGGGATGCTTATGTTTTGGTATTAGGCCAGAACGCCTATATGTCAAGGGCCAATGCGCCTACTTTGTAAATGACTCATGATTAATATAAAATACATCGCTGCGCGCACACCAACCACGATAAAAGAAATGGGGGACTGAACTTCACCAGTTAGGGAAAGGGAGGGCCAAAACTAGTCAAGGGAATATTATATTAATATTCCTAAAACGTAAAGTATGGATAATTATTTTATCCTAAGTTCTAAAGTTGGAGACAAGTGGACTAAAGTAACTTCCGATATGACAAGTGTCAAGTTGGGGACATGCATTCATATCGTGGGGGGACTTAGCTCATTTGGGGAATTCCAGAGACGGGGAGCCCGACCATCACTCTCACCATCACTTTTCACGAAGAGTTCACAATGGTTCCTATACACACTTAGTTATCCAATCAATGATTCCATGACCATTTTCACTCACGCATTCTGTTATCTTGGAGATAGCCTTTTCACCATTCTAGAACCTGTTCCCATAACCCTTTTTGGTTGGTGTACCTAGTTAGCTTGGAGCGAGATTGAAGAAGCGGGTTGTCAGGCCCGTGAGCAGTTCTCTGAGCGAGAGAATTGTTGGGGATTGATTCTTGAAGGTGCTAAACTGCAGCTATAACGCTCTGAGACTTTCGGTCTGGCCTGTTGTTGAAGCCCTGGAAGGGAAGTGGGGCAGCCGAGGGACTGTTGAGCAGAGAAGGGGCACACTTCCTTGGGTGGGATAGGCATGTGGGGAATGAGAGGTTGTAGGTTGTTAGTTGAGTGAGCACTTGAGATAGAGTCTTTCCTGTTGTCCTTGAGCCTTAGCCTGGGCAGGAACCCTTTTCCCTGGGTGGAGTTCAATCCCAGCTCGGGGGTGACTCACTATTGAGAGTGATGAACAATGTAGTCTATGGCTAGGAGGTTCATGGATAGTCTGTAAGCAGTTGGTGACAGTCTTTCTAAGATAAGTACCAATTGTATGATAAAATGATATGCTACTTTGTTATTTACATGCCTATGTTACGATTTTATCATATATGTGATTATGATTTCTTGTGTGCTTATGGGTAATTTCTTGTAAATGTTGCATATCTGTAGTTACTGTTATTTCAATATAAAAGTCTTATGTTACCGAAAGAAAATTGTTGTTTATCTTTAAAGCTTCCACAAGAATGTTGTATGTATATGTTTTAGCTGCATGCAGTTTAAAGAGTAAATATAGGTGACATAGCTCAGTTAATTACTGGGAATGTTACCGACTAGTGTTAGAGCATGAGTGGTTTCTTTGGAGTGGCGCACTCTGGCCTATTGTTGGCTGGGGGAACGTTACAAATTGGTATCAGAGCTACAGTTCAACACCGAGCTTGGATGGGCCAGAGGGGTGCAATTGAAGCGAATATTCACAGAAAAGTAACTTCGAAGTGACCAGAATTGGAGTCGCGGAGTGTCCATGGAAAAGGTTGGCGTACTGACGTGCGTGGTAAATTTGGTACCACATGGGAAAATGTTGGTATGCCAGTGTGCACGGTAAATTGTGCGGCTGCGTGGAAGATTATTCTGTGTAGATGTGCGCGTTGAAATTAGACTTTCATGGTGAGCACACACATAGTAAGGTGCACATGGGGTGCGCAAGTATTGCTTAACGCAGAAGAGTTTGGTTGGTATGTGCATAAGTATGAGTATAAGTTGTTTCGTGACAGTGTATTAAGTAGTGTGCGTAGACAATTGGGTGCAGTGAAATGTGTTGAACTTGACATGGTGCATGCATAGGATGAAAATGCATGTGGAATATCGATGTGCGGTATAGAAACTGTGCGCCGTGGGTATTGGCGCACAACGCCATAGTAATATAATGCACTCATTAATTATCAATCTGGGATTCGTAATCAACAGAGTTACAAGACACCAGTAAGGAAGGTAATTCTAATGTCATGAGTGTTTGCACCCAATTCGTCACCTTGGTGAGCAAATAAGGGGTGCTTACATGCCCAGTTGGGTCTTGCTGAGCATGACAGCTGTAGAGGAAAGAGTTAGAAAAAAGAACAACAAAACTATAAGCAAGAATTAAACTAATACAAACTAAAATTATGAACATATGGATAAAGAAATAACAAACACAAAAAGACCAATACCACCAATGCTTTTAGGCTGATCAATTGATGAAATCAAAGCACAATGAAGAAAGGGGACTATGCTCCTTACAATAAGAAAATGAGAATGATGGTGAAAGAACTCCTAGCACATCCACTCAATGGAGAAGTGGATAACTCAATGAAATGGTGCCAATGTGTTATTGCCAAGGAGTGAGTCCTTAAAACAATTTAAGCAGCATAACATTACATGGAATTCCTTGAGAAAATGATGTTTCTTCATGGCTTTTTATAGCATTACATTGGGTGATTATGTAACTCTTTTGAAGTATGAAAAGGGGCTCTTTAGGGCTTCATTAGGTCTTTGACCAGCCTACCATGCGGATTCAGCTCAGATTTGAGAGTCAAATCGACTTGGGAGCTGGTCCATAAGTGGTTGGGAGGCCGACCAATTCAATAAATGCGTCGTTTAGCAGGTGCGTGGGTTTTTGCACTAACATCCGCGCATCTTGCGCGTATGCGCGCTTTGCACGTTCCTGTTCTACGCATGTGCGCGCGCACCAAACTTCTGTAAAGCGCCCTTCAATTTTTGGTTACTTTGTATAGTTTTTGACCTTTTTGGAATGCTGTGAAATTAATTCAGTGCCATGAATGACTTCATTGCTGTTTGACGATGCTGAGTTCTTGTCGCCATGTGCGGACGAAATTTCAGTGATAACAGATGCCCCCTAATGGATGAGGTTAGGAGCATACGTATAGCCGAAATCCATCAATGTTTCTTCTACTGAGAATGGTGTTGTAAGAGAGAGCAATAGTGGGACCGTTCAAAGCGATCCAATGGAGAAAAAAGGAACCGGTAGGACCCGACCTTCTGAGAGTTGTGCAAAAAATAGAAAATTGTGTACAAACGAGGCGGGCATGCCCCATGCTCGTGTTGATGTAACTCTGAAAAAAGATGACTGAAGTGTTGGTGTAGACAACTGCAGTGCCCTTGGGGGCGGTAATGATAAAGGCAGAAGACAATTCTGCAAAGGAACATACTCTGAACAAATAGGCAATGGTCGCGGTAATAAGCAGTGATGACGATGCGGGCATTGATGGCCCTACCAAGTTCAGAGGTCTTCGGCAACTGACAAAAATAACTGCAATAGTTGCAAAGTAAGGCCCACCATAACATGAGAAAGTGTTGGCGTCGAATGTTATGGGGGCCAACGAAAGCAGGGAGCAATGGTGTTTCACCCTGTGCCGTCTGAGATCTCTCATTTAAATGGAGAATGAGAATCAAGATATTGTCGCCCTTCCGAAAAATTGTGTTGATGTCGACAAAAGGGGGACGCGACTCCCAAAAGCAACGGGCTTCGTGGAATCTATTGAGGTGAGGAAGTAGTAGAGGTACATAGACGAAGTCAAGAAGTGGGAAGACTCAAGACTGCCCTTGGGTGGAGGATGTATGGGATGAAAAGTGGCCGCAACCGTGTAACAAGGTAGAGTGTCAGGGGGACGACAAGACTGGTGATAAGTTGTGCCAGAGGTGGGACAAGGTGAACAAATTCAGAGGGTAGAGGTAAGTGACCTGTGGAGTACTCTGAAGATATGGATGATGCCGGCAAGGGTAGATGATAAGTAATGCTCCAACCAAGGGTGACATGGGTTGCGTGTGGCCAAAAGAAAGAAAGTCGCCAACGGTGACGACAAAAGAAAATGTAATGACTGGAAATAAAGGTGTTTGTACAATAAATAATGAATAATTTTTGGGGAGAAATGTACAAATACAGAAACGGGTGCCCCAGTGTGAAATGCGTGCCCCGAGAGGGCAGAATTGTCTTGGAAAACTGATGAAGGGTGGGGGCCCCATTGGTGAGTTTCTGTATGAGGTAGGTGAAATGAGGGTAGGTTCGCAGATGGGCAAACTGATTATGGATGAAATGGAGGGTTCATGATACTGCAGAGGTGCAGGTAAAAAATAGAACCGTAAAGAGATAATCTGGGAGTCCGGGTGGGAAAGCTAGCAAAATGAAGAGAAGGAGTATGTGGCTGATTCACGACATGATGAAAGACTATCGGGACTCCCATCCCTAAAGGGTAATGAAGAACAACATGAGTGTCAAAAGTGCCAAAAGGTGCTATGAATGGGACAACTCATGTGGGTAAGAATGCTACTGGGTAACAGTACCGAAAATGCAAATGGAGGTGTGGGTACTGCAGAGCCGGGAATGAGGATCCTAAAGGCCAATTTCAGCGGGTGTGACTGGAAATGTAAATGCAATACAGCGGGAGAGACTACATGCCAGTGTTGAATATATACCTGAAGGGATGATGTCGATGACCGATGAGAAAGTACCTGTGCACATGACAACCAAATACCCAAAGTGAACAATATCTGAAGAAAATTAAAGAGATTAGCATGTATTTGACAAATGTGGCAATGCGTGTGCGTACTTGACCATGATATGAAGAAAAAGGTGCCCCGGGGGCTCGGGATGAAAAGTGACCCAGGGACAGCTATGATGTAGGTGGCGGGATGTTGATCCCGTGGCTGAAGATGGTTTGAAAAATGGACACCTTGGGCTCCCGGAATGGTGAGTGGAAGTTTGGCAACAGGGCTATATATAGCTGTAGGGCCCACATTGCCACCTCATTTGTACCTGCTGCAATAGTGACTGGTTTTTGTACCGAGGTACTGCATTGGCCTGCAGGTATTTGCGAAAGAGGCACGGATCGCGTACACGGTATACATTGTTGAGCTGGAGAACGACTAGTTGTGAGTCGAGGAAGACGCTAAGGTGACGAATATGATGACGTTGGGCGTTGGCCAGGAGGCCAATGACCGCAGTGTATTCAGCTTGGTTGTTGGTTGATGGCCCCAAACAGATGCCGCTTGAATGTAGCATTTCGCGTGAGGGGGTGTATAGAGCCCAAGCCATCGAAGCGAGATTTTGTGTCCAATGGCTAGCGCCGTCGACGTAACCAATGTGGTAAGCTGGTGGAGGAAGCATCTGTCAATAGCACAAAGGATAGTTTAGATGTGAGGGAAGGAGAAAAAATATTAAAAAATGCTAGAAAAGAAAACAACCTAAAGTAGTGTGACTACGTTTAAGCATAAAATTTCTTGAGAGATAACCCATTGACGGGTTCTTTGAGCGAAAGGCCTTCGGGGGAGGCTAGGATGTATGCGCCTTTGGTGAGGCAATGTTGGATGATGTAAGGGCCATGCCAAAGTGATTCGAACTTGCCGTGGCCAAAGGTATCATGAGCGATATCATAAGCCAAGACGAGGTCGCCTTCGTGGAATGATCGAAGGTTGACATGGCGATCAAAGGTAGCTTTGGATCGTTTTTTAGCTGCCTCATTGTTCTGTAAGGAAGATCGACGATCTTCATCCAGAGACTCTAAGTTTAGCAAGAACTGCTCCATTGGAGCAGTGTCAGGTAATAGCTCAATTGCGGTGCATAGGGTGGGAATTTCGCACTCGATGGGAAGAGTTGCCTCGACCCCATGGACTAAATGAAATGGCGTGAAACCTGTAGTGGTCTTTACTGCCGTTCGATAAGCCCATAGCGCGGAAAATAACATATGATGCCAATTGGTTTTATGTTTATTAACCGTGCGCTGTAACATGGTCTTGAGGACTTTGTTCACTACCTCGACCTGTCCGTTTGACTGAGGGTAATATGGTGAGGCAAACTCGTGAGAGAAGCCTAGCCGAGATGAGAGTTCGACGAAGATCTCATTCTCAAAGTGTTTCCCATGGTCAGAAACGAGTTGGAGTGGTACTCCGAACCGGGATATGACGTGGTTAAAGAAAAAATGCGCTGCAGTGTCAGCGGTGTTGTTGAAGGTGGGCATAGCTTCGGCCCATTTGGTGAAGTAATCAACGGCGACAACAATGTATTTGTGACCATTGCTGGAGGGGGGATTACAAGTCATAAAGTCGATGCCCCATTTACAAAAGGGGCCTGCAGTAATGACAGGGTGAAGAAGAGCGGGGGGAGCGCAGGCTTTGTTGGCATAGAGCTGACATTGCTCACATCGTTTCATGGCATGAATGCAATCATGAAACAGGGTAGGCCAAAAGTAACCGGCCCGGATAATATTTTGAGCAGTGGATATACCTGAAAGATGGCCCCCGCATGCGTCGCTAAGGGAGTCATTTAAGACTCTGTCGGCCTCGTCAATAGTCAAGCATCGATGAAGGATGGTGTCGACGCCCCATCGGTATAGGATTTCTCCGATGAGGAGATAGCGGGGGGCCTGATGGCGAATACGTTGACGATCATCTCGTGATAGGTGATTACCAAAATTTTGAGTTCGTAGGTAGACGAGAAGATCTCCATACCAAGGATCATCGGAAGCGATGTAAAAGAGATGTTCGTCAGGAAAGTCGGTGTTGATGGGGGCACTGGGTGTGTCAGAGGGGAGGGCCATGACAAGTTCGGTGAGAATGAGGGCCTTCTTACTCTTAGGTGTTGAGAACTCGAGGTCGTACTCCTAAAGGATAACGATCCATCGAGCGAATTTGTCGTTAACTTGTCGACAGCTAAGCAAGTATTGCATAGGGTTGGAATCTGCGACGACTTTTGTGGTGCGAAGCAGAATGTAATGACGCAATTTCTGGACTACGAGGACAACGGCAAGAGCAAGTTTCTCTTCGTGTTTATATTTCAAGGGTGGCCCTAAGAGGTTCTTACTAACGTAGTAAATGACGTGTTCACGATTGTCATCTCCAAGCTGGACGAGGACGCCGGCTACTGATACAACTGATGCTGATACGTAGAGGATGTAGTCGTGATTGTAGTCAGGTGCACTAATCAAAGGTGCATTTGAAAGAACTGTTTTAAGATCATCAAATGACTGTTGGGCATAGTCATCCCAATGAAAAGAGATGTCGTGACATAGTAAGTGAAGGAAACCGTGTGCGTGTATGGCGTAATCAGGAACAAAGCGTCTAAGAAAGTTGGCTTTGTCCTGTAGATTCTGAAGTTGTCTTAAATTTCGAGGAGGTGGAATTTCGGTGATAGCTTTGACTTTAAGGGGGTCCACGGTAATATCGCTTTGGGAAACGATAAAACCGAGGAGGCGCCCTGCGGTGACACAGAAAACACACTTGAGAGGGTTCAAGCGGATGTTGTACTGACGACACCATTGAAAGATGATTCGTAAATCATCGAGGTGCTGGGTGCGTTTCTTGGACCGAGCTGTGAGGTCGTCCAAGTAGGCGAGGATGATGGTAGCCAGATCATGAAAGATGTATGTCATTGCCCACTGGAAAGTTGTGCCAGCATTTTTTAAGCCGAAGGGCATGATACGATATGCAAAAGTACCACACGGGGTAATGAATGCGGTTTTATACTGATCGGCTGGGTGGATTTGAATTTGGTTATAGCCAGAGAATTTGTCCATAAAGGAGAGAGCCTCGTGGCCGGCATAGTCGTCGATAATTTGATCGATGAAAGGCATTGGAAAGTTGTCTTTGGGACATGCATTATTGAGATCGTGAAAGTCGGTGAAAACGCGGATAGTGCCCTATTTTTTGTCGACGGGTACACGGTTGGAAACCCATGAAGTGTAAGCGATGGGGTAAATAAATCCGACCGTACGTAATTTGTCAATTTCGGCTTTGATAGCCACGGCCTTGGATGGGTTTAGCGGTCGTTGTTTCTGGTGAACTGGTGGGATGTCAGGCCAGGTGTCGATGCGATGCTCAACAATAGAGGGATCGAGGCCAGGCATTTCTATGTATGACCAGGCGAAAATATCCCTATATTCCTGGAAGAGGGCTTTATATGCGGCGATTTCCTGAGGAGTGCAAGCAACTCCAATGATGATTTCTTCGACGAGGTCGTTTTTAATGGAAATGTCGATTTTGATGGTGGGGGAAATGTTGGCCAGATTACCTTCTTCAAAAGCGTCGGGGGCAGGAATGGGATTGTTGAACCAATCGATAGGCCCAGATGGGATAAAATCTTTGGTTTTGACCGCGTAAATGGGGTTTTGGTTAGGAGGCATGAGGGCTTCCTGTGGAAGGAAGAGTGCACGATGATGTAGTGCGTCCCGTGGAGAGTCCAGGCGTTGTAGCTCTTCCAATATTTCTTCGTTGCATTGGAAACGATGGGAATATAATGGATCGTGAGGAGTGATCTCAGTGACAGTGTGATTGCCCCCTGCTGAAGAAACAGAGGGGGTAGTGCTAGGAGATGGTGAGGGTTCACTCGACATAAACCATATGTTGAAGTACTGAGGGGTACCCGTTGTGGTTTGGTGGGGAGTTTCCGTAGGGGAATGAGCAGGAGAGTTGGGTGGGTTACGGGGTAAATCCTCAGATATGTCATCTAAGAACCAAGGAGGCGTTGGGAGTGCCTCGGGTTCGGGAGAAATGACATGAAGATCCTCTAGTGGCGAGGTAATGTCAAGTATCGCCTCGGCGGGGTGGTGACGCAGAGCCAATTGGCGTTGCCTATATTCTAGGATCATAGGACACTGGTATGTAAAATGAGCCAATGAATCGCAGAGAGAACAAGGGCATCTCATGTGTTCATTGAGTGAAGTGGTGACATAACGGATGTCAGTGATATTTGAAGAGGACGTAGTAGGGCGTGGGTTGTTCTGGAAGTTTTGGCGTACAACAGCTAATGTTTGCCGGAAGCGTGGCAGTGCTGGGAAATGATGGGTATAATGGTCGTACTCTGAACAGATAGCGCAAGAATATTTGGTCCTCAACCCTTTACTACTGGAAGGTTGGGTGGTAGTAGGACTAGCAGTAGTGACGGGTGTTGAGGGAGTTTGATTGAGTGGAATCAAATTCCGTAATTCCGGTAGTGATGGGCAGTTGTTGGTTTGGTGACCCTCTTTCTCACATAGTGC
>CBVK0100728452.1:0-19603 GCA_900067695.1 Picea abies
GAACTGCATGGAATCTTCACAGCATATGAGATGAGAACTGAACAGGAAAATCCATATGTAAAAGAAGCAACCTTCAAAGCATCCAAAATATCAAAGAAAAAGAAAAAGGAACAAGAAGAATATAGCAACAACATCGAGGTCTCGGAAGATGATGAAGAAGTGGCCAACTTTGTCAAAACACTGAACATGGGAATCAACGGTAGGTATAGAGGTAAGGTTCCTTTAATTTGTTTTAATTGTGATGGTATTGGTAATTTTTCTAAAAAATGTCGTCATAAGAAAAATATAAATGATGAAGGTTACTCAAAATGCAAACAAACATGAAAATATTTTGAACCAAAGAAGACATCTCATCATCAAATGAAGATGAAGTCAGTGATAGTGAAACAGGGAGAGTTCTATTCATGGAAGTAGAAGACTTTGACAAAGAAGACTCCGAAGAAGAATATGAAGAAGCATATGAAGAATAAATTGATGAGTGACATAGAAGTTATCAGAAGAGAAAAGAAGAAAAACAAGAAACTGCAAGTAGAACTAGATAAGAAAAAAGACACTCAAGAACTAGAAAAAATGATCACAAAATTGAAGGTTCAAATAGAAGAAGATAAAACAATTGAAGAAGCACTCAAAGAACAACTAGAAGGAAATGACAGGATCATTGGAAACCTGGAAGCATAGATTGTCACACTAAGAAAATATATTCAAAAGAAAAATATGCAGAATAGCTCAAAATTTCTGGATGACATTATCAGCAATCAAAAATCTCATCTTGACAAGGCCGGATTTGGATACAATCAGACAGAAAAGGGATCAAGCTCCAAAACAACAGAGCAAAAAACAAATCCAAAAAGATATGCAGAAACAATCAAAGGGGATAAAAAGATATACAAGGAAGATTACAGGGACACTCCTCCACCGAGAATATTCATATTTCAGAATCAACAATAGATAGATGGGCCTCAAGAAGAAGACGGATTCATAAGAGAACCTCCTTTCATAAGATCTTCAACTACCAGGCATCTGTTGGCATCCAATTACATTTTTTTCATTTTGCCCTAAAAAGCTGCCTACACCCCTTGTCTTCTAAATGACAAGTCATTGTCGCATTGTGCTTCTAGACATTTGTTTCATTTTTGTGACGATTGCATTTTGGTTTCGCTACAGTTTTCACAACTGAAAGTGTGAAAACACCTCTTTCGTTGCTCTGACTGTCATCATTTTTATTGATTTAACTGAAAAACACTTGACCATTGGTTTATCACACCATTGCAAAAAAGTTTCTTCAAACTATATCCATTCACTTTAATTGCGCAACTTGATTTCTTTGATAAGTATTAAGTTATGAGTTATGTTTTGATGTCATAAGGATTATAATTGATTTGATTTTACATATGACATGATTCTTGTTGTTTTGAACTCTTAACTTATCATTTTCATACGGCCATTGCTCGCAATGTTTTTTTTACCTTGATTATGCTAAAAACACATTGGCATTATCATAAGTTTGGCTTCGTATAAGTGGCAATAGTTTGAGCTTGGCAAAAGCGCTTTGATCAATCTTTTGGATTTTTAATTTTATGGTTTGAACCCTTGATATATTGTTTTGTGAGTTTGATATCACATGGAGTGAGCAATGTTTTCAAACTATCCCTTGGCACGAATGTATTAACATCAGTTTGAAACGTTTGAATTGACACGACTGATCATTGGATTTCATGGTGATTAAACTTAAACACTTGGCGCGTGATTATCACATATGGTGCTGGTTCTGACTCGGATGAATGACACGTTGATATGTTGATTCACCTATTTGCTGGCCGATACGCATGGTTTAAGTGATTATGATTGTAACAACACTGTACATGGTCATTAATACAATGTGCGGCGGTGGTAATCCCACCACCTTCGCACGCATGCAGTTAATTCCGGTCTCGTCGAGCGATGAAGCTATCAAACCCTATCGTTCATTGATTCTGTGCATTGTTTCATTTAGCTCATGTATAGAAGCCATGGCTCCTGTCGTAAGGGTAGAGCCCAACGGTTGCCAGGCCCTGCTGATGTTTGATGGTGCATTTAACGACTTGAAAGAGTTCGGGTGGCTTGCTTTTATAAGGAAATTTGATGGTTACAACATCACTGTGGCTCGACAATTTGCATTGTCGTTTTATGGCTGCAGAACCAAAGTTGGATATGTACAGCTTGAAATCACTGAACAATTCCTCAGCTCGGCGACTATCTTGCCTATTACGGGACAAAAATGGTCTAAAAACTGCAAGGTTGACGATGTCCCATGGACATTGTTATTTCAGTCTCGGACAGTGAGTTCATGTGACATAGGTTTGCCTGCGAAGATGTTGAAACCCCACTGGTATGATCTCTTGATGATTATCAAGCGATTCGTTACGTGTGAAGGCAGGTATGGTTTCGTATTCTTGTTTCACCTGCGTTTATTAATGGTGTTTATGGGTTTTGAGCTCAATATGCCCCATTATTTGCATCGAAGCTTATTCAAAATGGCTAAAAAATACAAGCACAACCAGGATGACACCAGCCTTTTTCATTTAGGTTTGATTAAGTTGTTAGTGGTTTACGAGTTAAGGTTGCACGGTGATTGTTGGGATGATTTCCTCAGCTGTAATCATTTCGAAGAGTTGGATCCTCCACAGGTTGAAAAGCCCGTGGTAACCGAGACCAAGCCTACCCCTGTGCCTTATAATATTTTACTACCTAAAACTGAACCCGACCCACCTACAAGTCTACCTATGGCTGTGACTAAGCGAGCTGAACTGGATAAACCCACGACTAGAAATCCAAAACCTAAGACTGATACTAATGCTAGAGGCAAGAGAAATGCAAGATAGATTTTGCGCATGGCAAGGAATAAATCCAAGCCCCCTGTTAAATTAGATCCTATCGCGGTCAGCGAAGACTCAGATTCTGAGGTGGAACAATTTCTTGCCGAGGAGTACCCTTACTCCGAGGGCTTGTGTAACAAACCTCCTTACGATTTCATTAAGAACTTACCTCCCTGTCTGCGGGATAACCCTGATTTTCCTGGTATTAACCCATCCCTTGAAACCCTTGGGGAATCATCGAAACCCCCGTTTGTTCAAAATGCTACTGTGCCTTGTGATCAGTGTGGACTGTGGTTAGAGAGATATTACTTGGATGTACCTATGTTACAGTCCAGAATCCACGATCTGGAAAGTCAAGTGACCAAGCTCACTGGCCAGAAGGCAAAGGACCAACCCAACGATAAGAAGCAACGAACTGCTGGGTCAATCCTGTTCAAGAACGTCGAATCTGCTACGGCTATTGTCAATTCAAAATTGACATAGTTTTAGCAACTGTGATGGTATAATCTCCACTCATTTATATTATACTCTATGTACATATTTCACTTGCTCTGTTGCATAGGCATGCTCCGTTGTACATAATTTTGTTATGATTTAAGATTCGGTTGGATTTAGTTTTGATTTCGGTAATCAATGATTGGATTCTCTTGATTTAAATTGGTTACAATGAAAGGTTCTGTTATATCTATTATAAGAATTTTTTTTTGCAACGTGATTGAAATACAATCTGTATACGAATTGGTTATGATTCATCTACCATGGTTATCTACTGCTTTCATGTAATTTTGACCAATCTGGATACGATTTTGATTTTGTTGCAAAACAGGGTTTTGTTCTATATTAAGAATTGATGTAAATCATAACGATAAATAGACTTCCTGTCAGTCATTTTGTAAGGAAAGTCAGACCTGTTCTATTGAAGAATTAAACAACACTATATTTTTTACAAACGAAGTTGTAAAACAAAACGACTTGCCCAGAACAACAAATTCGTCTATAATTATGTTAAACTTGATCTTGTTTGATTGCTGTTCGGGTTATGATTATCAATTCTGTTTGATTTTGACTGTGTCATACCAAGCGATCAAAATAGATGATGATTCTGGTCAAATCTATTACACATGTTTCGCTTAAATATGAATCGAAACAGTTTCACTTAGTTGATTAAAATAGAATGAATATCATACTGAATCTTACAGGCTTTCTATTGTTGTGATTGATTGAAATAATACTGTAACGTGTGTTTGATCATATCAATTGTAGTTAAGTGGCAAATCTTATTTGATATGGTTACTATGCTGATTGATCATGATTATTGATTGCGATTGTATCATATCTTGTGCAGATTTGGTTTAATGTCCAATTTCGACCTGTCAAAGTTTGACTATACCCTATGGTGACTCAAAGCAGAAATATTTTGGGTACTCTGTTTCAATTGAATTTCTTTGAATACGATTTGATTTGGATGATAATTTCGAATTGGATTATTAGTGACTCGTTTTAAGGATTATCAAAAGATAATTCGATTTGATTTTATCTGATTGAGATCTGGTCCTGTTAGCTATTTTTGACTAGCTACAGAATCATCTGGTCCTGTTAGCTATTTTTGACTAGCTACAGAATCATCTGGTCCTGTTAGCTATTTTTGACTAGCTACAGAATCATTTGATTCTGTAGCTGAGTCTGTGGAGTCAAAATTTTATTGTTTTCTTAATAAAATACTCTTCTAACTTGATCTTTGTGTCTAATACAGGTAAATTCGAATTGGTAATGGATATGAGGAGCAGTTGGAGAATATCTTAAGGATTTCACTTGCATTTTTAGTTTCTTAGTTTAAGATATTTTAGGGATTATTCCCAGATTGTGTAAACTGTTTACTATTATTCACAAGGATGTTTTACCTTGTGAGAAACCTATATAAACTTATGGTTTTGTAATAATCAATCATCCTCAGTTGGGGGAGAACCAAGATACATAATTTTGATTCAAACTGGAGCAGAACTGGTGTCTTGTTATAGCTTTTGCTTTTCAATATATCAACACTTTGTTCCATGTTTTGTATATCATATTGTTTATGATTTAGTATTACTTTGTTATCTAAATCAAATTCAAGTGATATAATTTTATTTCTGTTATCTATATCTTGTCTCTTCCAAATAATCAAAAGACATAACAGTTGTAGATTTTGTTTATGGATGATAGCTTTGTCTTCTTCATGAATTGAATTACAATATATAAATTTGCTGCACAATAGGTTTTCCTTTTGCAGGAATTTATAATCATAAAATTGTTATGATTTCTTTTATGTTTTGTTTGTCCTGTAACGTACTTCAGGAAGCATTATAGCTGATCCTTTGCGAGAAGTTTAAGGGCTAAATGGTGTGAATTTCTTCCTCCAATCAGCTTAAGAAACAATCATACACAGGACAGACCTATAGCGTTTCCAGGTTAATTAGTGTAGTTTACCATTTTCATTAAGTAGTTTAATATAGATATAATTTTAATTTGTTTAATTTCAGTTAGTTTACGTTCTTATTCATAAATCTTAAAATCAAAAAAGAGATATCTTCGCTGTTTTGGGATAGCAAGCAAATTAGTTTCACAGGTTTTATTCAAATCTGTAGATTGTATATTTGTGAATAAACTGTAATTAAATTGGTAATCAGGTAGTTGATTTGAGTTATTATAATCATAGTTAGTATATTGTATATATATAAGTAGTTAGTAATTTCTAGTTAGATTAGTGTAGTTAGTTTATGTTGCTTTATTTTTTAGTTTCCATTAATAGTTTAGTTCTTTGTCTTTGTTTTATTAGTTTCTAGTTTCCCTTTAGATTTCTTAGCTCAAATCATTTCTCTTTGGTTTCCATACGAGACCTTAGGGTGGCCGATGGAGCCGTTAAACTCGTCAGGGTGGTCCATTCCAAACGGCTTGGGTTATTAGACAACCTTGGACCGGTTCCACTCTCTTAATTGACGGACGGTCGATTTTGCCCATCAACAGTATCAAACTATATTTTTTGGTTTATTTTATGCATGTAATAATTTTGGACATAAAGCTGTAAATTGTAGAGCTAACAACAGGAACAATAACTACTTTGATAGCCATACACAAAAGTGTTATTCAATAAGACCTAGTGAAACATAGAGAAGAAGTTACAATAGGTTTGAATCTTTGAGCACTGAAGTGGAATGTTACAAATGTAACAATTTTGGACACATGGCCAAAAATTGCAGAATGACAGTCCCTCCTAAAGAACCTCAACAGAGTCACAAACAAGAACCTCAGAAAACAACAAGGATAAGAAAGCAAGATCAATATAGCAATGAAGAATGCACAGTTGCTCTACAAGCTAAACATAAGAAATGTGGTTGGTATGTTGACAATGGATGTTCAAAACACATGATAGGTGATAGAGACAAGTTTCTTACATTACGAAAGGAAAGATATGGATCAGTCTCCTTGAGAAATGATGATTCAACCAAAATCATCGGAAAATGCACAGTCTGAATTGGGAACAAGAATGAAAAGGAAGAAAATGTTCTACTAGTAGAAGATATGAAACATAATTTTTTGAGTGTGAGTCAAATGTGTGACCAAGGTCATAAAGTTCCTTTCAATTCACAAAAGTGCGAGATAAGAAAAGAAGGTCCAGGGAAATTGGTCGCTACAACTGCAAGAACTTCAAACAACATATATGTGTTAAGTGAAATTGGAAATGAAAAGTGTTGTCTAGGAAAGGAAGATGAAAGTTGGCTATGTCACGAAAGAATGGGTCACATGCATTTTGATAACCTTGTCAAAGTCATCAAAAGAGAAGCAGTCAGAGAAATGCCCCAGATCATGAAACCAACCAACACTTTATGCAAGCATTGCCAACAAGGAAAGAAAACAAAGACTAGGTTCAAATCAAAGGAATATTCAACAACAAAACCACTGGAAATTGTGCATACTGATCTAGTTCGACCAACTAAAACAAAATGATTAAAAGGTGAGAGATACTTTATGTTATTAGTTGATGATTATACAAGAATGACTGCAGTTTTATTTCTCAAGAACAAGTCAAAAACTTTTGAAAATTTCAAGATCTACAAGGAAATGGTTAAAAATGAGATGGATTCAAGAATCAAATGCTTAAGATCGGATAATGGAGGAGAATTCACCTCAAAGGAATTTATGGACTACTGTAGCAATCATGGAATAAAAAGTCAATTCTCCATCGCTAGGACACCTCAACAGAATGGAGTTGTTGAAAGAAAGAACATGACAATACAATAAATGGCTCGAACAATGACAATGGATTCAAATTTGATAGATATTTTTTGGACACAGGCAATGGATACAATAGTTCACATTCAAAACATAGTAATTCTAAAAAAAAACACTGATAAAACTCCCTACGAGCTATGGAAAGGAAGAAGAACAAATGTGAAGCACTTCAGAGTTTTTGGAAGAAAATGCTACATCAAAAGAGAAGATGCCAGAATGGGAAAGTTTGACTCTTGTGTGGACAAAGGAATACTTTTTGGTTACTCAAGTACAAGGAAAGCATACAAGTTTTACAATCTAATATTAAACAAAGTTGTGGAAAGCATCAACGTAACAATTGCTGAAACATGCAGACCAGAATCAAAGGAAGAAGAAAAAAAAATCAATGGAACAACTTTTCAAAGAAGAAGATGAAAAAGAAGTAGAAGAGGAAGATGAAGATGAAGAGAATTTGACAGAAGTAGAAGAGCAAGTTCAACAAGTATCTCCAAAGACACCTAGCAAATGAGTACAAAAGAATCATCCTTTGGATCAGATTATTGGAAACAAAGATGCATGAGTTGAGACTAGAAGAAACATCCATTTACGATAACAAATAGACCTAGCACTCTTATCTACAATTGAACCAAACTTTTTTGAAGAATTCAACAAGGATGAATTTTGGAATAAGGCCATGGATGAAGAATTGGATCAAATAGAGAAAAATGACACTTGGGAATTGGTTCCAAGACCAAATAATAAGAATGTGATCGACACAAAATGGGTTTTCAGGAATAAATTGAATGAAGATGGATAGGTTACAAGGAACAAAGCTAGATTGGTATGTAAAGGATATGCACAGATTGAAGGAATCAACTTTGAAGAGACATTTGCCCCAGTTGTCAGAATGGAAGCAATGTGTTTGATTTTAGCTTATGCATGCTCCAAAAATGTTAAAGTATATCAGATGGATGTAAAATCAGTTTTTCTGAATGGGGAACTTGAAGAAGAAGTCTACATTGAACAACCAGAAGGATTTCAATTGTCAGGGAACACAGACTATGTGTATAAATTAAAGAAGGCCTTGTATGGTCTAAAACAAGCTCCTAGAGCATGGTACTCGAGACTGGATAAGTATCTGCAGTAGGAAGGGTTCATAAAAGGAATTGCATAAAACAACCTCTACATCAAGGTAAGTCAAGGTAATATTTTATTAATTGAAGTTTATGTTGATGATATTAGTTTTGGTAGTGATGATGACAGGTTAATCCAGAAATTTTCAAAAGACATGCATAATGAATTTGAAATGTTGTTACTTGGAGAACTATCATTCTTTTTGGGACTTCAAATACATCAAAGCAAGCAATGGATTTTTATTTCTCAAACCAAATATATTAGAGAAATGCTAAAGAAGTTCGGAATGGAATATTGCAAACTAATTATCATTCCCATGCAAACCAGTTGTAAGTTGATCAAAGATGATGATTCGAAGTCTACAGATCAGAGGCAATACAGGTCAATGATTGGCAACCTACTATATGTGACAACATCCAGACCAGATGTAAGGCAGACAGTTGGACATGTGGCATGATTTCAAGCAACACCAAAGGAATCACATGTATTAGTAGTAAAGATGATCTTCAGATATCTCAAAGGAACATAAGAGTTTGGATTATGGTATCCAAAAGGAAAATATCTATCACTTATTGCCTACACAGATGTAGATTGGGCAGGTTGTATTGATGATCGACGAAGCACCAGTGGAGCAACGTTCTACTTAGGTGAGTGTTTGGTATCATGTCTAAGCAAGAAACAATCATCAATATCTCTATCTACAGCTGAGGCAGAGTATATTGCAACAACATCATGTTGTACAAAGTTTCTTTGGATGAAACAAACTTTGACACATATATAGGTTGAGTATGATGAGCCCATTCCAATATATTGTGATAATAGAAATGCCATCAGTATCTCAAAAAACCCGGTGATGCACTCCAAGACTAAGCACATTCCAATCAAGTATCACTTTCTACAGGAACAGGTTGCAAAAAAGAACATTAGAGTTGAGTATGTGGGCACAAAAGAACAAGTGGAAGACATCTTTACAAAACCACTTCCACGTGAAGCCTTTGAATATCTTCGCCAAAGACTTGGAGTTATTTCTACTCCAAAATGAATGCTTTTTAAATGCTTATCTTATATGTCTTAGATGTACACGAGGAAGCACCATAAGAGGAAAGTTCATCCAGTGGGAGCAGCCCTGGATGGAAAGATACCTTTGCCATTGATGACAAAGGGGGAGAGATTTATTATATGTAGTGGATAGAGGCATGGTTCCAGGGGGAGTATGAGTGATATGATTTCAATATTTCATTAGAGTGTTGCCATCAATGCCAAAGGGGGAGATTGTTGATTAAGGTTAGTTGTCATTGATGTCAACCCTTGAAGAAAACCCCGTAGCACAAAGGTTTGGGTAATGGACCCAAGATTTTTTGATGTAAATATGACTCATTATTATTTTTTCATGGTTGATAAGAAGTAAATATGGATGAACTCCAAAGTGGTCCCCTTATGGCGAAAGCCCTCATGGGAAGACGCTTTGTAGAGTAAGAGAACCCATGCTTGATTATGGAATAATAAGATGAAGGACAATGAATTTGTCAGGGAAACTATCCTAGATGGATAGTTCTTTTCATTCCATTTCTAGTGGTATGTAGAACATCACATAACTCCTCACGGTTAGAGAGTTATGACCATGTGAAGTTGGAGAACCCAGATTTGGGCAATGGACCCAAGTTTGTTTGATGGATAACGATATGATTTTTTCTATTTTTGGAGGTAATACTATTATAGATGGATAGTAAATGTCATTCCATTTCTGGTGGTATGTGGAATGTCACATAATTCCTCACAGTTTGATATTTATGGCCTTACGAACTTGGAGGACCCTCATATGTCATCTAGAAGCCCCAAAAGGTCAAAGTAGTCAAAGTGGTTTAAGAGATATTAAAAGGTAAATAATAAAGTGAAGTGATGAGTGTATTATAATTCTAAGTGAATACAAAATAAACTATTTCAATAATAAATTTAATGGAGAAATTAGAAGTGGGTTAACCCTAAAATAAGGAAAGTGGGCCAAGTGACCTAGAAGATGTTTTTAAAAGTGACCTAGAAGATGTTTTTAAGGAAGCTACTTGGAGAGTATAAATAAGAGACAAGGCTCTCTCATTTTAATCACACTTGAGAATATTGAATATCTATAGGTGTCTGAGGTAACCAAGGATATCTAAGTCAAATTTATGAGGGAAAGTGAAGAAAATAAGGCCAAAATGCAAGAAAGGATAAATTCTTTTGATGGTGCTTTCTAAGGTATGTTATTTACAAGTCATCTCAACATTTTCGCTATAATTTTTTTTCTATAATGATTCAGAATGTGAAATTTCTATTCCATTTAGAAAACCTACCCAAGTATTTGTGGTAAAAAATTCATCTTGTGGTTCATTGTATTTTGGGAGTTACACTCCGTGGAAAATAGGTTTAGTGGCTAGTCCCGAAACTAGTCAAAAACATGTGTTTCGGGTAAAAAAATCAAAACTTCTTCATAACAGATCCAAATTCAGTGAGACAAAAAGTGTTGGTTAGGGTATAGTCTTTAGTATTTTTTTTAATAGTTTCAAATCATTTCAAAAAATATTTCTGGCGGGGCACGTTCTACAAGGTCTCTCTCTAGAATAAGCCATAATTTAGCAAGGTATGCCATTTTTTCTATAAATCCTTTTTTGAGAGGTTCCAAGTAGTGAAACCTAAAAGAATTGCATAAAACACATTGAAGAACATTGTGTATCATTTTCAGATCTTTATACATTACAGGTTCAAAGTTATGATTACTTCAAGTTAGGTTTTTTCACTAATCCAAAACTAGGCATGTGAGACTAAAGAAACGTTTGATGAAAATTCTAGTCTCTCGTTGTTAAAGTTAAGGAAGGTTTGCAAGAATGTGATCATATACACCAGGTCTATTACAGAGCTACAAATCATATTTGGATGATGAAATTGATGAGGGCTTTTGGTTGAGGTAGATGTTGAGTACATGGTTGAGACAAGTAGTTGATGAGTTTTGCACATACATGAGGTGTATAGTTGATGATGTTGGTACATATTGATGAGTCATAGTTGATGAGTAGTTGACACACGATTGGTATATACTTGGTACATGGTTGGATGCACTTGTTTATGGTACAGGTTGATTACATGTTGTTTGGTATAGGTTGGTGCATAGTTGATGCACTTGTTTATGGTACAAGTTTATTACAGGTTGAGGTATAGTTTGATGCATGGTTCAGATTTATTGGTATAGGTTTACAATGGTATATCTCACAGTGATAGTGTGACAGTGGTTCCATCATTCTACTTCTACTTCAGGGTGGCAGGACGGGGCAAGGACAGGTGGTTGTAGCCACCTTCTGGTTGTAGCCGGAGAACATAGGGGGTTGTAGCCTCCTTCTGGTTGTAGCCATAAAATTGGGGAGTTGGAGCTCCCCTCAAGTTGTATCCTGAGAAACTAGGGGGTTGAAGCCTCCTTCTAGTTGTAGCTGGAAAACAAAGGAAGTTGGTGCTTCCAATGAATGTAATTCTTCAAGACATATAATAAAAAGCATTCCGCGGTTTTCTCCCGATTTGGGTTTTCACGTAAAACACTGGTGTACTGTGTATGTGTGTGATTGTTTATTTCTTACTACTCATTATTGGATAATAATTCTACATTGATATAACATTTGAAGAAAAAGGATTATAATTACGCTATTATTGATTCACCCCCTCTTTTAGTAATCCAACATTGGTATATACCAAAGTTATACATTGTAAATCTACTAAAGATATTTGGGACAAACTTCAAAATATTTATGAAGGAGATTCAAAAGTTAAAGAAGAAAAGCTTCAAACTTATAGAGGTCAATTCGAACAACTAAAGATGAAGGAAGATGAGACTATTGTAGCTTAATTCTTACGAGTCAATGAAATAGTGAATGAAATCATAGGATTGCGAGAAGAAATTAAAGAATGTGTAATTTTTCAAAAGGTACTAAGATATCTTCCTATGATATTTGATCCTAAGATATAAACACTAGAATAAAGAGCAGATCTAGAATCAATAAGCATGGAAGGACTACATGGAATCTTCACAACATATGAAATGAGAACTAAACAAGAAAATCCATATATAAAAGAAGCAACTTTCAAATACAAAAGGTCAAAGAAAAAGGGAAAGCAAAAAGAAAAAGAACACAACAGTAATAATGACTTCTCAGAAGATGATGAATAAGTGGCCAACTTTGTTAGAAGATTGAAAAAGGGAACCAATGACAGATATAAAGGTAAGCTTCCATTTATTTGTTTTATTTGTGATGGTATTGGTCATTTTGCTAACAAATATCCTCAAAAGAAAAATAAGAGGAATGATGAAGATTAATCAAATAGAAAAGAAATGTATAAAGTAAAAAGAACCAAAAAGAAAGATTTAAAGAAAATATTATGCACCAAAGAAGACATCTCCTCATCAGATGAAGATGAATTCAGTGAAAGTGAGATAGAAAGAGTTCTATTCATGGAAATAGAAGACTCTGATAAAGAAGACACTGAAGAAGAATATGAAGAGGCCGAAGTTGACTACCGAGAAAATTTGTTGAGTGCCATAGAATTTATAAGAAGAGAAAAGAAGAAAAACAAGAAGCTAAAAGTAGAACTAGACAAGAAAGAAGACACTCAGGAACTAGAAAAAATGATCACAAAATTGAAGGTTCAAATAGAATAAGATAAAAGAATTGAAGAAGCACTCAAAGAAAATTTAGAAGAAAGAGACAATATCATTGGAAATTCGGAAGCAAAGATTTTCACATTGAGAAAGGATCTTCAAAAGAAAAATATGACGAACAACTCAAAATTTTTGGATGATATTATCAGCAGTCAAAAGCCTCATCATGAAAACTTTGGACTTGGATACAATCAGACCGAAAAGGGATCAAGCTCCAAAACAATATAAAAATAAACATATCCAAAAATCTATGAAAAATCAATCAAAGGGGATATGAAGACCTACAAGGAATATTATAGGGACACTCCTCCACCGAGAAGATTTAGATTTCAAAATCAACAACCAATAGAAAAAAAAATAGACCTCAGGAAGAATACATATTCATAAGAGTAAATCCTTTCAGAATATCTTCAACTCCCAGGTATCAAACTATCTTTTTTGGTTTATGTTATGCATGTAATAATTTTGGACATAAAGCTGTAAATTGCAGAGCTAATAGCGAGAACATAACCAACTTTGAAAGTCATACACAAAATGGTTATCCAAGAAGGCCTAGTGAAACACAAAGAATAAACTACAACAGGTTTGAATCATTAAGAACTTAAGTGGAATGCTACAAGTGAAATAAATTTGGACACTTGGAAAAATATTGTAGAATGACAGTCCCTCCTAGAGAACCACAAGAGAACAACAATAGTCACAGACATGAACCTCAGAAGAGAACATGGATAAGAAAGAATAATCAATATATAAATGAAGAATGCACACTCGCTCTACAAGATAAGCATAAGAAATGTGGTTGGTATGTTGACAATGGTTGTTAAAAACACATGATAGGTGATAAATACATATTTCTTACATTAAGAAAGGAAAGAGATGGATCAGTCTCCCTCGAAAATTATGATTCAACTAAAATCATTGGAAAATGCACAATCAAAATTGGAAACAAGAATACCAAGGAAACAAATGTTCTACTAGTAAAATATATGAAACATAATCTTCTAACTGTACGTCAAATGTGTGACCAAGGTCATAAAATTACTTTTGATTCATAGAAGTGCGAGATAAGAAAAGAAGGTTCAGGAAAATTGATTGCAACAACTACAAGAACTTCAAGCAAGATATATGTATTAAGTGAAATTGGAAATGAAAAGTGTTGTCTAGGAAAGGAAGATGAAGGCTAGATATGGAACAGAAGAATGGGTCACATAAAATTTAATAACCTTGTCAAAGTCAGGAAAAAGGAAGCAATTAGAGAAATTCCCCAGATCACGAAACCAACCAACACTTTATGCAAGTGTTGTCAATAAGGAAATAAAACAAAGACCAGGTTCAAATCAAAGGAATATTCAACGAAAAGGCCACTGGAAATTGTGCATACTGATCTAGTTGGACCAACTACAACAAATGGTTTAAAAGGTGAGAAATACTTTATGTTATTAGTTGATGATTATACAAGAATGAATGTAGTTTTCTTTCTCATGAATAAGTCAGAAGCTTTTGAAAACTTCAAGGTCTACAAGGAAATGGTTGAAAATGAAATGGATTCAAAAATCAAATGTTTGAGATCTCATAATGGAGGAGAGTTCACTCCAAAGGAATTTATGGACTTGTACATAAATCATGGAATAAAAAGACAATTCTCTGTTGCTAGGACACCTCAATAGAATGGAGTTGTTGAAATAAAGAACATGATAGTACAAGAAATGGCTCGAACAATGCTAATGGATTCCAAATTGACATATATTTTTTGGACACATACAATGCATACAAAAGTTCACATTCAAAACAAAGTAAAGTTCATAAACAACAATGACAAAATTCCCTACGAGCTATGGAAAGGAAGACCAATAAATATGAAGCACTTCAGAGTATTTGGAAGAAAATGCTACATCAAAAGAGAAGTTGGAAGAATGAGAAAGTTTGATTCTTGTGTGAACAAAGGATTACTTGTTGGTTACTCAAGTACAATGAACGCATACAAGTTTTACAATCTGAGGTTGAAAAAGGTTGTGGAAAGCATCAATGTAACAATTGATGAAATAGGTGGACGAGAATTAAAGGAAGAAGAAAATGAATCAGTAGAACAACTTTACGAAGAAGAAGTAAAAGATGAAGAAGAAGTAGAAGGGAAAGATGAAGAAGATCAGATAGAAGAGAAAGTTCAACAAGTGCCTCCTAAGACGTCTAGAAAACGAGTACAGAAGAATCATCCTTTAGATTAGATTATCAGAAAAAAGGATGCAGGAGTTGAGACTAGAAGAAGAATCCATTCACTAGAATAAATTCACCTGACACTCTTATCTACGATTGAACCAAACAGTTTTGAAGAGGTCAGCAAGGATGAATTTTGGAATAAGGCCATGAATGAAGAATTGGATCAAATAGAGAAGAATGACACTTGAGAATTGGTTCCAAGACCAAAGAATAAGAATGTGATTGGCACAAAGTGGGCTTTCATAAATAAATTGAATGAAGATGGACATGTTACAAGGAACAAAACTAGATTGGTATGTAAGGGATACGCACAGGTTGAAGGAATCAATTTTGAAGAGACATTTTCCCTAGTTTCCAGAATGGAAGCAATCCGATTGCTCTTAGCTTATGCATGCTCCAATAATATTAAAGTGTATCAAATGGACGTGAAATCAACTTTTCTGAACGAGGAAATTGAAGAAGAAGTCTACATTGAACAACCAGAAGGATTTCAGTTGCCAGAGAACATAGATTATGTGTGTAAATTGAAGAAGGCCTTGTATGGTCTAAAACAGGCTCCTAGAGCATGGTACTCTAGACTGGAAAAATATCTACAAAAGGAATGGTTCATAAAAGGAAGTGCAGAAAAAAAAATCTACATCAAGGTAACTCAAAACAATATTCTATTAATTGAAGTTTATGTTGATGATATTATTTTTGGAAGTAATGATGACATGTTAAGCCAAAAATTTGCAAAGGATATGCATAATGAATTTGAAATGTCATTACTCGAAGAACTATCCTTCTTTCCGAGTCTTCAGATATGTCAAAGAAACCAAGGAATTTTTATTTCTCAAACTAAGTATATCAGAGAAATGCTAAAGAAGTTCAGAATGGAATATTGCAAACTAGTTATCACTCCTATGAAAACCAATTGCGAGTTGAGAAAATATGATGATTCAAAGTCTACATACCAGAGGAAATACAGGTCAATGATTGGTAGCTTACTATATGTGACAACATCCAGATCAGATGTAATGTAGGCATTTGGACAGGTGGCATGATTTCAAGCAACATCAAAGGAATCACATGTCTTAGCAATGAACATGATTTTCAGATATCTTAAAGGAACATAAGAGTTTGGATTATGGTATCCAAAAGGAAATGATATATCACTTATTTCCTACACAGACACAGATTGGACAGGTTGCAATAATGACTGATGAAGCACCAATGGAGCATCGTTCTACTTGGGTGAGTGTTTGGTATCTTGGCTAAGAAAGAAACAATCATCAATATCTTTATCTACAACCGAAGTAGAGTATATTGCAGAGGAAGGATGTTGTACACAGGTTCTATGGATGAAAAAAACTCTGACAGATATACAGGTTGAGTATGATGAGTCCATTCCAATCTATTGTGATGATACAAGCACCATCAGTATCTCAAAGAACCCGATGATGCACTCCAAGATGAAGCACATTCCAATCAAGTACCACTTTCTATGGGAACAGGTTGTAGAGAAGAACATTAGAGTTGAATATGTGGGCACAAAAGAACAAGTGGCAGACATATTTACAAAACCATTTCCTAGGAAATCCTTTGAGTATATTCACAAGAGACTCAGAGTAATTTCTACTCAAAAATGAATGCTTTTGAATGCTTATGTTATATGTCTTAGAATTACATGAGGAAGCATCATAAAGAGAAAATTTTAGGTTGGGAGATCAGTTTCAGGAAGAGTTCATTCAGGGGGAGTATCCCCAAGGACAGGTCAGTTAGGGGGAGAAGCCCCGGATGGAAATATACCTTTTCCATTGATGACAATGGGGTAGATATTTATAATGTGTAGGATAGAGAGTTAAATACTTGGAGAAATAGCACAGAGGCATGGTTCCAGGGGGAGCATGAATGATATGACTTCAGTATTAGATCAGAGTGTTTCCATCAATACCAAAGGGGAATATTATTGATTAATTGAGTTGGTTGTCATTGATTTCAACCCTTGAAGAAAGTTTGGTAGACAATTCTAGTAGCACAAAGGTATGGGTAATGGACCCACGTTTGTTTGATGTACAATGGTATGAATTTTAATATATTTGTAGGTAAGACTACTCTATATGGATAACACATGTCATGCCATTTTTGATGGTATGTGGAACATCACATAACTCCTCATGGTTAGAGAGTTATGGACATGTGAAGTTGGAGAACCCTCATGAGTTATCTAGAAGCCCCTAAAAGGTCAAAGTAGTCAAAGTGGTTGCAAAGAAGAAATTATTTAAATAATAAAGTGGTTGCAACAAGAAGTGGTGAGTTTACTATTTATGGATAAGTCAAAGTGGTTGCAAAAGAAATTATTTAAATAATAAAGTTAGTGGAGAAATTAGTATTTGTGGAATGTAGTTAAGTTAAGTGGACAAGTGGTTAGAAGTGGGTTAGCCCTAAAATAAAGAAAGTGGGTTAATATGGTTATAAGGAAACCCCTTGAGGAAGATACATGAAAGTATAAATAAGAGGCAAGGGTCTCTCATTTGAACACCATTGAGCACATTGAATATCTGTTATTGTGTAAGGATTATTGCAGGTACTCATTGATATATCTGGAGTTGCAAAATTATGAGGTAGCACTAAGGGTTGACGAAGAAATTTTTGGAATTACAGAGAATACTGAAAAACCCTGATTTTCGAGGTGTACACAGGATAAAAGTACAATAGAGGGTGTACATACATGGGATACCAGTATAACATAGCATGTATGCACGCAAGATGTCAGTATAACAAGATGCATACATGAGGGAAAAGCCACAAAAATTTGAGATGAAGAAGCCAAGGTTCTAGATTCTGAGAACAAGCTCCTAGGAAGGTCTGTAGTGATCAGATACATCAGATCTATCCACTGGTTCAAAAGATATGTATTATTTCTATGAGTAGTTGGATTTTGATGTATGCATGTGAAATGGTTATGGAGATTTGAGGATTCTCCCTAGAGAGATTAGTGTCTGCATGGGATCTTCTATATAAATCAAATATACAGAAATATAGTGCTGATATAAGAAATATTTATCTTTGTTAGAGTTAAGGCTCATCTTGCATTTCTTGGCATATGGTTAAGGTTTCTTGTGATACATGAAGTAGCTGAATTATTGAAAGGCTGAATATCAGAAAGGGTTTTATGTCTAGTTCATGTGAGGGTTATTATATTGGTTCATGATAACACACATTTATTTGGCACATGAATAGAGATAGATATGGAGTCTTTGGGTATGCATGCATAGGGTACAATTACAGTTGGGATATAGTGACATGTTGTAGATATATGTGAAAGAGGTTGTATAGGGTTAAAAGTTTTTAGAAGAAAGAAAACCCTAGTTTACAGAAGGCATACACAGGCTGCATAACAGATAGGTCATGTACATATGCATGATCATGTATAGATAAATAATGTACATACACGTGTTGCATAAATACAAGTAGCGTACATGTTGTATTTGTTTGATACATACTCATTTCAGGCATAGATTGATTGCAGGGAAATAGTACAGGTTGGTTGCAAGTCATTCGTACAGGTTAGTACATTTTTACAGTGGTATATCTCACAGTGATAGTGTGATAATGGTTCCATCATTCTACTTCTAGTTTAGGGCAGTTGGGTGGGGTAAGGATAGGTGGTTGTAGCTAGAGAACATAGGGGGTTGTAGTCTCCTTCTAGTTGTAGCCAGAGAATTGGGGAGTTGAAGCTTCCCTCAGGTTGTAGCCTGAGAAACTAGGGGTTTGGAGCCTCCTTGTAGCACCCGTCCACAGGATGCTAAGCAATTAACAATTTATTTAAACACTTACACATTAACAACTTTGTTTTAGCATTATTTCATTGATTTTTATTTACACATTTCTTCTACATCTTCTCAATGATAAATCTAATAACATGATGAAATAAGTAGTAGGCTAACTTTAAGATTTAAGAACTTAAAACATAAGTATACTCAAAACATCAATAACAAAATATCACTGAAAAATACCTCCTCCTTAGCTTGTCGAAGCTCACCGGTTGTACTGTAGTCCTGGGCGCTTCCAAGCATTCTTTTCCCGCTTGCCCAGAGTGAAACAACAGAATCCTCCCTGCCAACTAGGAGCCTAGCCGGCTTCCTAGATCCAAGAAACCTTTATGGTTTCTTGGCCCTCCGTGCCCGTGACTCCAAGAACAACAAAGCACAAATGCTCAAAGAAAACTATCACAAGAATCATCTCTTCCAAGAATTTCACATCCTCTCATCATGCTCCAACCTCTCCATCCCTCCTCTCTTCTTCTTCTCCCTATTTATCAAGTTTCCATACACACTTCCCCAAGTCTCCTCAACCACCTCATCATTATCCATCCACCTCCCTTATCTATATATTTTGGGAAAATATTAAAATAAAACTAAATATAAATGACTTGTATTAAACAACAATAAATAAAATAAAAAGTCTTTATTCTCATGCTAGATAATAA
>CBVK0100728454.1:0-11721 GCA_900067695.1 Picea abies
GAAAGTAGAATTTTAGGTCCCATTCAAAATTCAACAGACTTAACAGTTTTTAGGATTTTAAGATTGGCAAGATTGCAATGTTTCCACTGGATTCTATCATATATGAGGGTATGGAACTCACATTTAATCAAGATAACCAAGCTCTTTATGTACCTCGATGTTAATGGCATTGATTGTTGAACTCTTTTGTCACAACCCTAGTAAAAATGTACCCTTCACTCAAGTATAAACTCTTATGTTGAACTCTTCTCTTTGTCGTCATGTCAGGTGACTTAGTGGTGTATGTGCACACCAACCTTCGTCTTATATACATGCAGAGAGAAAAGTGGTTGAAGGGAAAGACAAAGATGTGGGATGCGTTTCTTGATGATATGGGTTTGAACAACAGTGTTGAGTTGGCATTAGCCAACTTGGATTTTAATGAACCAGTGCTAGAGTCAGTCACTTTTGACGATGGTGATCCTCTTGAGGGGTCATCCTCCACATCAACAAATGCACGGATTGCATTGGATATAGGGGAGGAGGAGGAGTATGGAGGAGAGAGCAGTGGTAGTGATGCCAATCTTGATGATTATGACATGGAGGACTCTAGAATCTAGAATCTAGTAATTGCTAGAATCTAAAATCTAGATGGTTGATGCTCGAATGATTAATCATTGATTAACTATGTAGTATGGATGCCATTTCTATCTGTATTGATGTACAAATATGCATGTTTTCATATATTCTGCAACTAATTTGTCTTTCTACATGTTTTTTTGAATATATATATATATATATATATAACAGATGCTTCCGAGACGCTTTGCTTTCGAGGATTTTTGGAAAATGACGCTTCCCACGCTCTCGCTTCCTAAAACACTCCCGTGTCGCTTCTGCTTGCAACACTGGTCTGATATCACAGTTAGTAAATAGATCAACAGATCTTTATCCTTGCTACTACCTGCTAGCAATTCCATTATTTAGTTTATAATTCTTAACCTTGATTGATTCTGATTTGGTAGCTAGATAAATGATAGATCTTGTTGGTCTCTCAGGCGTTTGCTGCATTTACGTAGTCGTTTCTCTAGGCTGTTTGGATTGATTTTCCCTATAGATAGACACACAACTTTATTTGTTGTTTAATTCTTGATTTATTTTATAGGCCCTTATCTCAGTACTGCAATAAGGATCGGTAATGTAAGTAATACTACGCTTTTATAAGATTCCTGATCATGTCTTAAAATCTACTCAAAATAGAATATTAATAGTTACAATATTTTATTTATTTATCTGAGAACTTACTAACACTTGCTAGCAATTCCATTCTTTAATTTAAACTTCTTAATCTTGACTAGTTTTTCTTTGGTGGCTAGATAAATGATAGATCTAGTTGGTTTTTCAAGGTTCTAATTTGGCTTTCGCTGCATTTACTTACTCGTTTCCCTGGGCTGGTTGGATTGATTTTCATCGTAGATAGACAACTTGATTTGTTGTTCAATTCTTAATTGATTTTTCAGGTCCTTATTTCACTACTGTACATATCTCCTCGTGTCAATGCGGGGGAAGACCTTGACATTCCTCGTACGTATAGCTACGTCCATGTTTCCTCCTTTAGCCCAACAAAATCAAAATATGCACACGTGGGTCTATGATACCCCTCTTATGTATATTATGCCCATGTCTCCACTTTTAGACTAGTAAAATCATAATATGCATAGATTTTGCCAACTTGCCCTTAAGTTTCCTCTTCGTTCTCTCGATAAACAAAACTTTTTGATGCCCTTGAGTTTCGGTTAACGAGTAACATAAAAACATCATGTTATAGAAATTGCATAGTGACAGGTGCATAGGCATAGAAAAATATTAACTCGTGCATTTCCTCTTAAAATCTATGTATTGAAATGCTATGTCAAACTTAGTGGTGGTTCTTGAAATCCTCCAAGAGGGTTCCTTTTTGACAAAGTAACCAAGTAGAGCATGTTGTAAAAGATCAGGACAAGCAACGTTACATATTCATTCACTTCTAGCAGTCAGAAGTTCATAGCTGTAGTCATTTTTCACCTTGCTGTAATCCTGAAGGGAAAACTTGCTTCTTTGCTTCAAGGGCACCATCAGTCTTCAGGACTTGTAGAAATATGCCCGCTATAAACCAGGGTATGCATCATATAGGCCACATTGCCTAGAGGTTGGGAGAACTTTGGCCTGAAAGGACACTGATAAATTACATAATTGACAATAGAGACTAACACGTGCAACAAGAAAAGTGCGCCAAAGGAGGATATACAAACCAACTAATCTCCTTAAGGCTTAAGTTCTCTCCTTATTCAACGTTTTTTTTACTAGCAGAATCGACAACTAGGCGGGGCTCGTACTCATGTGACACGGGGTTGATTTCGACCGCTACCACTATAACCTCTAGATGCATCGCACACCCCCCAAGCACGACACATGGGCTAGGCGAGGTTTGAACCAACGACGTCGCAAGGAGTGCCCTAACAATACACTCTATTGCGAATTGATCTACACCTCTGGGGGCTCTCCTTATTCAACTTGAATTTATATATTTGTTGTAAATTTCCATTATAAAAGCTGTCAAATTCTCAATATCATCAGGTGAGCCTCTTCTCTGTATGAAGACTAATCCACCATATATCCTTGTACATGTAGGCTAGAGTCTTGTAAGAGATATTGACATTCTATGAAGAAATTCTTTTCATAGTATTTGTAGTTAGAAGAATTCATTTTCTTCACTTGTTCATATAATTAGATTTCTTTTTGACATAATATCGAAGGCAAGATAAGATAAATTGAGGCCATGTTCTAGAGGCTTAGAGGCATTGGTATCTCAAAGATTCTCATTGCTGCTATTATGCACCTATATGAGGTTTCCCTTGGTCATCTCTTTACAGTGCATGGATTGTTATCCTTCATTAGGAGTACCATTGGGGTGAAGCAAGGGTGCCCTTTCCAAGTGCTTCTCTTGAGAAGGTATGGACTCCAACTTGAGCCAAATCCAAAGCAGTATGGATGTTGCTCATGGCCCAAATAACTTCTTCCAGACTACTCCCAATAACACACTTCACAAAGGACCTTCTCCAATGCCTAAGAGCCATTTTGCTAGTGATCCCACCCTCCTTTTTTTAGAAAAGGGGAGTTAAATCCTTGATGAATGATACTTATGAATGGGAGTTACAAAGGATCTTATAAGTGAGAGGGAGATTATGTGAGGATGCATAATGATAGCCATTAAGGCGCACGTGCATTAGTAACTCTTTATGCTAAGAAAAGACGATGCCCTATTGTCATATTATCACTCACAAAGTAGTTATTTTTGAACATTTTAACATACTTGACAAGAAGAGAGGCAAAGGAAGCGACGTGGTAAGGCAAGTGAGTGGCACTTTGGAATGATAAAGCTTCCAAGGTGGAGGGGTTTCAAAACACAATAAGGAAATAGGGAGTCATGGCTCCTGTGACCTACAACAAGATTACACTCATCATATGGAATTGGATACACATGGAGAAGTGGTGATGATTTGGGGCCAACAATGACAAGCCAATATAAAGTCATCCTTATTGAAATACATGAGCATGATGGGTGTAAAATCAAAGACATAGATGGATACACGAAATGGTTAATATGGAATAAACTATCAAAACAACTATCAGGGACATGGAGGACGCACTTGTCTACTGAGATACACATGGCAACACTCTGTCACCTAAAGAAAAATGGACACTTGCAACCAATACATATGATTGGAATTAAAAAACAACGTTAACAATTACATTTCAACGTGTTCTTTCGCCAATGAAAGTTTGACTTCTATAAGGAAAATGGCTGCGATAGTGAAGAACCGTGTTAACTCTAGATTAATAACATAGCAAACCTCGAAGACAAAGGAAACATAATGTCGATGGGAGACTTTAATGGGAAAATGAAAAATTTATAGATTGCCAACCAATGTTTTAAAACTCGGACTCGGCCTCGGAATCGGTTGAGGGTCAACTCGAACTCGGGATTGACTCGGATTGAGTTGATTTCAATGACTCGGTTTTACTAAAAAATACATAAAATATTTAAATTTTATTGAAAAAATATATTTTAAAGATTTCAAATCATGAATCCAAGCCATCAAAGACAAAATATTTCAAGTCTACTCACATATATGCCATGTAAGGGTGAATATATCAAAATGGCACTGAGTGAATATATTAGACTTACATACTCTTGGTTTCTGTAATTTTTCCAGTTGTCGACTCACATATATGCCATGTAAGGGTGAATATATCAAAATGGCACTGAGTGAATATATTAGACTTACATACTCTTGGTTTCTGTAATTTTTCCAGTTGTCGTAAAACAATTTGAATTTGACAAAAAAAGATGGATCCAATCCACCAGGAACATAAGCTAAGGAGTAATAGTGTTACCCCACAAACACAATAACAATTAGAATGATACATATTGAAATCCATTACCAAATTGGATATGATCCAACTCTTTTGGGGTATATTGTTCTAAGATCAGTGATCTCTAGTTCAAGTTGCAAGGGCAAAGTTGTGAAACGACCCAACATGTTGCCCATCAATGAATGCTAGTCCAAAATAACACTTTCATGCTTAGCGCTAGATGCTAGTGTAAAAATAGCACCTTACAGGAAATCCAACAAATACAACAATTCAAGGAAACAGTTTGTAAGCAGTTTTTAAAGTGAATTTTGCCTAACTTGATTTGTCGAGTTGGACAATTGCCCATACACCAAGTCTAAGTTGCAGAGAGTGTCCATTCCACATATAGATTCATAGCCCATACCCTCATACGTGATAGAATCCAATCAAAATGTTGCAATCCTACCAACCCTAAAATCCTGAAAACTGTTAAGTCTGTTGGATTTTGAATGGGATATGAAATTCTACTTTCTCCATATGAAGTCCGATGAGGTTGGAACCACTCTCAAACATCTTGAAACAATTAATGGTAATGTTAAATTCTTAAAGTAAAAGGATAAAAAGGCCAACAATTTTACTTTAAGAATTTAACATTACCATTAATTGCTAGCGATTTTGGTCAAATCATTTTAAAGAAAAAATTCATCTTGCATGTTGGTGGAGTATAGTACCTACTCGACTGAGTTAAGCAACAACTCGGTCGAGTTGATTGGTTTGGTACTGAACCGGCCGAGTCAAGCCTTGACTTGGCCTATTCGATACCAAATCGGTCTCTTGAGTCAATAGAATGGTTGAGTCAGATCGGTTTGGGGTTGTCTTGGTCAGCTCAACCGAGTACGAATCTTAGTCAATCGAGTTTTAAAACTATGTTGCCAACTACATAGAAAGCTAACACCCATTATGGCTAGTAGTGGATGAGAATTCATTGAAAAGGAATTCGACGAATTTAGATAGGGAAATTACATGCTCTAGGAAGGAAATTTTGTACATGTGCAATGCACACAATTTGGTTATATGCAATAGAACAACCCACTGACATGATTTAGGAGAGGCCACATTGTTCATGGTGCATGGACAATTGACAAAGTATAGAGTATACAATGCTATTTTTTTGACCAACCATATAGAGTAGCTCCACTTTTCAACTGGAAAATTAAATGTCACGAAGAAATGACTTCGGACCATGACCCTTTTCTAGCAAAACTCAAATGGCAAAGAGAGATTTCCAAAGGTAGACAACAAAGAAATAGATTGACATCACAAAGAGCATTGGAAATAAACAAATAGAATGAAGAAATATTTAGGAAAGAGATAGAGAGAATCACCATGCAACTTGGATTTATGAGAGTAGTAATGAACACCAATGAAAGATGTGAGTAGCTAGTGAAAGCTATCTAGTGTACTCTAACGAGTTGCAAACCCAATTGTATGCAAAAAAGCAAGGACAACCTCCATTAGTTTCCTAGTGAACCCATGGTTCAAGGAGGAGTGCGAAGAAGTAAGAGAAACCTACAAGTACAACTTAACCAATGAGAAAAACATATAAGTAAAACCGAACTAGTGAGAATATTAATCCTACAAACTCGTAAAAGTGGATTTTTGAAAACCAAACAAGAAAATTAGGTTGAAAGAAAAGGCCCTTTGCAAATAAGCAAAACTAATAGTTTTCTCAAAAGAGGAGGTGCAAGAAGGCACCAAGAGGCTAGCATTAAGTAAATCAAAAGATATCGATGAACTCCAAGCAAAGCTTATGAAGCCAGGGACATGACTTTCTTCGCAAACACATAGATACATTGCTAAATCAAATGATCGGGAAGGATTTCTTAGGAAATTGGGCGATGAGCCTTATCCTTCCCATGTTCAAAGGAGGAGAAAAGAATGACCCGGGGAATTACAAAACTACAGTGATCGGCCCAATCTTTGCCAAATACCGGGGGGATCTTGGAGAAAATCAGTAAGTGTGTAGAGGAGGCATATACAAGAGCCAAGGGATAAGTGAGATTCAGACCGAAACACTCTATTGGTGACCATGGCCTTAGTTTAAGGCACATGATAAAGCAAACATGGCACACCAAGGATAATGGATTGTGGTGTTGTTTTAAGGCACATGATAAAGTAGACATGGCACACCAAGGATAATGGATTGTGGTGTTGTTTTAAGGCACATGATAAAGTAGACATGGCACACCAAGGATAATAGATTGTGGTGTTGTTTTGTGGACTTCAGAAAAGCCTTTAACATAGTTCCACGTGAGAATATTTGGGAGAAGACCAAAACACTCTATTGGTGACCATGGCCTTAGTTTAAGGCACATGAAAAAGTAGACATGGCATACCAAGGATAATGGATTATGGTGTTGTTTAGTGGACTTCAGAAAATCCTTTAACATAGTTCCATGTGAGAATATTTGGGAGAGTTTTGTGGAAATGGGGGTTTTGGACGAGTGGAGAGTAGTAGTACATAAGCTATATGAACGAGTCAATGTCAAATTTCAGAACTCAAAATGAATTCTCAAAGAGCTTTAGCAATAAGTAGGAGTGAAATAGGGCTGCTCCATCTCTCCCACATTGTTTGGTCTGTATGGAAAAGCTACAAAATTGTATTAATGAGAAAGGGAAGGAGTAAGTATAGTAGGCATTATAATAAAATTCCTACTACACGTGGATGATATCATTCTAACATGGACACTATACGATTTGCATGAGCATCTACTAGTATTTGAAACTTTTTGCATGGAAGTAGGTATGGAATTCAACATAGGAAAGATTGAGGTAGTGCTATTTCCACTAAAATAGAGGCCAAATCAGGTTCAAATCAGCTTTAAAAAATGAGCTTTGAAGATCACCCAAATACTTGAGGTTGGAGTTTAATGAAAAACTAAGTTACAAAGCATGCACAAGTGATTACAAGGTGGATGGAAGGGAACCCTCCTTCTTCGAATTAGATGCAAGACAACATAGATTTGGTATTGGGGATTGATCAACTCATTTTTTCAAACACTCATAACAATTGTGCTATTGTATGGATGTGAGATATGGGGGCCAGGCATATTAGAAAACAAATAGATTCATATAAAGAGAGTGCAAAACACATGGGAAAAGCCTTCCTTTGAATAAAGGCAACCAGTCCTTATGAAATTATTCTAGCAAAAATAGGGTTATTTCGTGTAGGATTGGAGGCAAAGATTGATGAATATGGATAGTGAAATGATACCTAGCAAAATCAACAGAGGTATTGAAGAGAATAGAAAAACACATGGGAACCACAATGTGGAAGTTGGTTGGAAAGCTAGACCATGATAGAAGAGAATTGCTTGCTATACAGAACAGAGTTGAAAATCCACCTACAAGCTTGTTACAGAAATGGCAAATGGAAAGAAAACAAAAAGAAAAAAACACACAGATAACTTCAACTCGGCAAGCGAAATTGAAGTACAAGAACATTTGCAAATAAACATTCTATAGAAAGAAACAAATATTAGTCCAATTATGGACAAGATCGTATAGGCTAGCGAAACAAGAAGATGGAAGGAACCAAAGGAGGTGTGGGAATGTAGAATAGGCTAGGAGTGTGGGAAAAAAGGAGCTGGAGACAAATTGACACTTCCTACTTCATTGCGACACATATAACTATATCAAAAAGGGGCAAGTGCTAGAAGACACCAATTAGGATTTAATATTTTGGGATTCATAGGAATAGGATGACAAAAGTAGCAGCAAAGATGATGTACCTCAGGGGCAAGGTGTTTCAAGTCAACCCAATTGAATAAGTGAACCTACTTAGGGGGCATGCTTAGATAAATAGAGCAACACCTCTGCTGAACCTGCATACGGGGTATCATCTTTCTTCCTCTTATCTTTTTTTTGCATTCTGATTTTCTTACTTTTGTATGGAATGCTACAATGAGATGTAAGCTTTTCGTTTCATGGACCAATTGGACTCATGGATGTCTAACTAAATTCTTTTCTGTTTTATTTCCTACTTGCTTTCCCCAAAGTTGTATCCGTGATAGTGATTCTCCTTGCCAATGGTATATATTGGGAAAATCATCTTAGAAGCTTGCTTTTAAACTGGTTCAAGATCTAATCCCATTGGGTGACTTAAGACACATCAATGCAAAAGGAATAACCAAATATCTATAATCTGACCTACTTGAATATTCTTCCACTGTTTGGCAAGTCATTTTGGAAATAATGTTTGCCCAATTATAAGAGCCCTGCCCTTTTCTCACTCACCACTTCCCCTTCTGCTTTAGCATAGGTGTTTGGACACCATATATTTCCTTCAACAAAGCTTTGCATGAGTTCCAAGGTAAGAGCAGAATCATTAGCAAAATGAACGTTGAGTCTCTCTACCAAGGAGTCCCAAGGTAAGAGCAGAATCATGAGCAAAATGAACGTTGAGTCTCTCTACCATGTGGAAGAAGAGTTCCTCGAATCTGCCCTTGCACTGGATCAACTTCAAGGAGACATTATAGTGCATCCGTCTTAATAACATATGGATAACGAGCAAGGGGACATCCCTGTTTGATAGATCTTCAGAACAGAATCGCCTTTGATTATTGGCCACTAATATAGATTCTGGTAGAGGCAGTTGGGAAAAGATTGCTCACATCTCAAGTAAAAAACTCCCAAGTCGCAGCCAAGAGAGCATATCAAGGATGGGTTCCACCCAACCCTATCATAGATTTTATGAAAGTCAATCTTCAAAAAGAGTACCTGTTGACTGGTTTCGTTTGCCCATTCAAGGCTTTCCCAGGCTGCATTGTCTAGGATGAACTGGTCTTTAATAAAATCTGTTTGCTCATGTCTCCAAGCAAGTCCTAGCATAGGAAAAAATTGGATAGATTTAGGGCACATATACACACACTTGGATCTTCTATCCTGTTCTTCATTGGCTTTCTTGTATTTCTTCCAGGGGCTCTCATAGCTGTAGCGAATACACTTTTCTTTCTCAGTTCTGAATGACAGTCTAGATTATCATATTATGTTTTTAGTGTGAATCTGTCTCCACTTGAACTGAGGGCTTATATTTACTAGTGTTGAAGAGGAGATGACATAATTGACGACACTGTTTACCTTGTTGTTAAAGTTTGTCAAAATTCCAGAACTAGGTCAGTGAGAAGCAGAGTTCGTCTCTGTTCTACCTGTGGTTATCATATTAGGTTTACTCTCTGCTTACTGTTGTTATTCTGCTGGTTGTTTTTTATTTCTCACGGTGAATGGTATATCATAGTGATTAACTATTACATTTACATAGCGCTGCTGGAACACCTTGTAAGTGGATGAGAATTCAAGTTGCATTGTGGTTTTCCTAAACCCATAATTCTAACATTCAACTGTTTTATACTGGATCCACCTTTGTAAGCTACCTTTTAGAACCCATCATTGTTTGTGAGCTACAAATTCCTTATCTTGGATGGTTGCAAAACATTAAAAATGGTACGTATCAGTGGTTTGATCCGAATGTCAATGAAAACTTATTGGGAAAGACCTAAGTTGAATTGTGGACAACAGATAAGTCCATGGGATGAACTTGCAGTCTATAAAAAGTGCCAAGGAAATATCCAAGCGTATTTAAAAGGCCAGAAAGCAGCTCTAGAAGTTTTCGAGTGACTGAATTCTTTGAAGCAACTCTGAAATTTAGCAAGTGGTTCCATATTTTAAATGAAGCTCATGTTAATTAGAGGCTGATATTGCTACAAAGGAGTCTTTGCTGCTGAGCGGTTCTCTGCATTCTTCGGATTTTACTTCTGATATTTCTCCTAATTGAATATTTGCAATCGAAGTAAAACATCCTTTATTCTGTGATATTATTTCTCTTTTATGCTTTTTAAATTCCCCAATCACTGAAGGTTTCTGGATTTCTTCAAATTGGTAAACATTCTTGATTGGTGGCTGAAAGGTTTCTATCCCTTTGGGCGGTTTGTGGATATTTTCAACGGGCCTTTTGTTTAGTGGTATGGGTTTCAGGTCCCATTCAGTCTATCGATGATTGTAATTGGTTCAGATGTTTTCATTTATTTCCTTACTGTTCTGGGATGCTCAAGAATGTGTTTGAGCAGAACTGTCTTAATCTTTCTGCCTGGGAATGGGTGGGAAGGAATTGCTAGATACTAGCTAGAATGAATGGATGGATGGAAGTGAGAAACCTTTGGATAATCCCGCTTCTTCAGACACTGAGCCAAATAATTGATTGTAATAATACTGGTGGGTGGTTTTGTTAATTCCATTCAGCAACACCCTCCTCCCCTCCTAACTATGGTCTCCTAGCCAAGAAGGAATTGGCTGGCTGGCTACAACAGAACAAAGGAATCAAATGGGTACACACACACCACACCGGTTCCAATCTCAAAATATAGAAGATAGTTGAGTGCCTCCGAGGGGATGATACCAATCCGTGGAATGAGTGTGCATTGTATGTATGCTAGTAAAGCTACCTCGGCTTCTGGGTGTGCTTTCAGGTGTTATAGTCTCTCCTTTGCTCTCTGCTTGCCTATGGGGATGAATACCATTCCATCCAATCTGAGGATGTTAGTTCATTCCGTCTTTGAAATATATTATTGTGTATCTTCAAGCGTTTTCCATTTCGTGTCTAAATTCTGAATTTCTTCCTTCCCGTACAATCTGTGATTTATTAAATTCAATTATTGATATTCTTTAGATTTATTGAGAGTTGAATAACAAAGCTTTATAAGCATTGGGATGCCTTAGCCAAGTTGGTTCATCCTTTGTCTGAAACATTCTTGAAGTTTGAATCTGATTGCCTTGTTTTGCTCTCAATTGACTCTGAAATCATCCCCGCTTTCCAAACATTTCTTACTCTGGAGAAACTTGCTTATTCTGAAATTTACTTTTTCTAGTGTTCATGTTGTTGACTTTATTGACATTATCAGGGTTTTATTTTGTACCGGGATAATAGTTTGTGAAACATCTTTGTGTATGCTGATCTTCAACCTACCCCAGCGCCTCTAAAGGTAAGCATGTCAGATTTTATCACCAGGAGCTCCTCGTCATATAAGTTTTTCTTTTTCTCTTTCAGACTCCTTTTGAAAGATTCTCGTCATATAAGATATTTGGGTGCCAATATCTATTTCCCCCTTTGAAATGGCTCTCATTGCCTTGAAATGACATTGCCTGAGGGTGGAGGGCCAGCCCTCAGTTGACTCATTTTTTTGAGTGCACTCACGTTAAATGTCCATTATTCCTCATGAATATTATTTATCAAAATCATCTTTCTAAGATGCTTATGAGGAAACCTTTTATGAGTTGCCTTTAATTTAGTAC
>CBVK0100728458.1:0-14747 GCA_900067695.1 Picea abies
TAGTCTCAAGGGGAAGTTAAGGTTGGTTGAGATGCTTTCTCATTTTTGTCATTGAGTTGTTATTTAGATCCTAAATTTGTGGATCATGTCTCCTTGAATTATGGAGAGAGGGAAAATATATAATTTCCTTATGTAAGCACTGTAAATGGAGAGCCCCTTTAGACCCCCTGGAGAGAGAGCTTTGCATTGAGAAGAATGTAGTCCTTTTGGTTTTTGAAGAAATGTCACTTGTGTGAGAGCCTTAACTTCTCTGTGTAAGAGAAGGTTGCTCTAGGTTTCATCCCTATAAAGAGCATATACCACATTTTGTGAGAAGGTTTCGGCCTTGCTATATAAATACAATAAAGCGATTTGTATTCCAAGTGGATCCAGAGATGTACCAAGATGGTTCTGGTGAAATTCGTTAACACATGGGTGTCAAATTATACGTGTGAGTTTTTTATTGCATTCTCACTTGATTAAATAGAGATTTAATTACACATATGCACATCATGATGAAAATTTGCTCACAGTTATATGCAATGATTAATGATTATTTTCTTATGTTCACATGCGATTAAGCGTCAGTAAAAGGTCCTCGTTAGAGGAATTTTGTTGAGAAATATCTCACAAAAAATCCTGGATAAAATGGTATTAGATCAGGTCTGGTCAGTTTTGCAAATTGTGGATATAATCATGGGAAAAGAAAAGAAGCAAGCATGGCTCGTGAACTTGAATAAATCAACCAGACCATTCAAGCAGAGAAAGATGAATTGAGGAGATTTCTTCAGAAGTTTCAAGAAGAAAAGAGAAATTTACGACTGCAACTACAATCTATGGAGGAGAAAGTTGGGGAATGTTCATTTGCAGGAGGAGTAGAAAGTCCCTCCAAGACCAAACAAACTTGTGGCCATGGAAGGTATACTAGTTATGGTTCTTGACATGAAAATGTTGATGGTTGCACATATTGTCATATAACAGAGGATTATATTTGGACACTAGGGAACCAAGGTGGTTTCCTAGAAGCCTCATATATAGCTTCATCCAACTAGGAGGAGCAGCTAGCCAAACTTCAGGAAGATGGCCAAGTGTCAGAAACAAGAATGGAGGTAAATAATTATCGATGTTTAATTTCTTCCCTTATTAATGATGATGCCTCTTTTGTAGTTTTTGAAAGGCACGCCGAGGGAATTGGCTTGAATTTGTTGAGGAATATGGGGTATAAATGATGAGGTCTTGGTATTTATATCCAAGGAATCATTCAACCACAAGAGGTTGAAGGAAGACCCCAATATGTAGGATTGGGGTATGTTGAAAGAGAATGCTCTTAAGCAATAGAATTTGAGAATATTTCAAGCAAAGAGCTAAGATCATCACCAACACCATCTTATAAAAATGATGCCACGTCACTTTCTTGATTTTGAATGAAGATAACAGAGAAAAATCCATCCAATGTATGGTGTGAATAGTGTTTGTAATTTCTTTGTTGTTGTCTTAATATTTTCAAGAATGAATGAATCTTTCTATGAGTGTATGTAGCTTTGAAATGCTTGCATAATAATTTAAATCGCTTTTCTTCGTGAGTCGGTGCAAGGTGTGCACACAGTCCGCAAGGGGTGCGTTGACAGGGTCTGTTTCGACTCGCAAAGCTCAGAAGAAATAGCGCAAGAATTTCTTTGCAAGAAGTGCAAAGTGAGTGCCACAAGGAGTGCACAGTCGTCGCAAGAACTCGAATCTTGTGTAAATATCTGTTGCAAAGAGTGAACAGACCTAGAATTCGATGGAGAGTTCAAGCGACTCCGTAAATAATTCAAACGACGAGAGCAGAAGAATGCCAGGAAGGAGAGAAAGGATTATTTTCAAGAATATTTAGATCTGAGGTTGACAAAATTCCCAGAAAAGCAAGAAGTGCTTGGGAGATTGAAATCTTTGGAGAGGTCAAGCTGAGGAAGAGTATCACTTTCTAAGAAGTGCGAACAAGATCCAAGAAACGAACTTGCAGGAAGGATAAAGTTCAAAGCCTTTAAATCCTTTAGAAAATCTTATAAGTCTGAAGAAATATTTAGTTCAGAGGGAAGATCTGGACCATTCGATCAACGTCTAGACAACGAGGAACAAGTATAGAGGAGGAAATATCTCAACCGTTTGATCTGAGTGCAAACGGATCGTAGCCATATGATCAAGGTAAAGTGCACTAACATTAAAGCTTTGAACATACACAGGAGGAACAAGGTCATGAAATTTTGAAATCATCGGAATTGTCCATCATGACAAGACATGTGGTGAGAGATCATCATTTCGTTGATTCGCAGAGTGGAAAGGTCAAAGAGAAGAGTTGTGAGGATTCACGAAGTGTGAATTCGCAAAAATGTCACAGTCGTTGATCATTCTGAAATCTTCTAGACCATTCATTGTCAAGGAGGACACATGGTGAGAGATCATCATGTCACTGAATCATGACTAGAAGGAGTCAAAGGTTGAGTCGCGAGAACTCACGAAATGCGAAATCATGACATGATCTGAGTCATTAATCAAAGGGGAGATCTGGACCGTTGATCCAATTCCATCGCAATTTTGGTTATCGGTAGAATGGAGGCAAGGAGACTTCAAAGTCGTGAATCATGAAATTGCGAAAATATCACAGTCGTTGATCAAAGAAGGGATTTGAACCGTAGATCTGGTTTTTTTTAGACTTCGCAACTCGAGAAATCAAAGGTAAGAGTTCGGGGAACTTGCAAAACCCGAAACCGCAAAGATTTGATCTGAGTCGTCGGTTCGAGAAGAGATATGGATTTTTGCGCATCTAGGGAGACAAATCATGAAGTGTGAACTCATGAGACCTGAAATCGTGAGACACAAAATCGGGAAGTGCTCGAAATATTGGCCCATGGTCATAGAGAAGGGTCACATCGGTGAAGGGGAATAGAGGGGCTAGCATGCGCTAGGTTCCTGTCGGGATTTTGAAAGTCGGGAGAGTCGGAGTGACTCGCATGTAAAGGCCCAATATGTGAAGTCATGATGCACCTTTCGATTAGGTGACTGGTCATAGCCTTAGTCACATAAAGGGAGGGATTTAACCAGGAGAGTTAGCGTCTAAACACGCTGAAGCTTAAAGGCGTTAAGGAGAAAAGGAGAGTTAGCGTCTAAACACGCTGAAGCTTAAAGGCGTTAAGGAGAAAGTTGTGCATTCCATATAACCTATGATTTAAGGGAAAGAGGGCATGTTAAGTGGATTTGAGGTTCTTGAGGGCCAAAGAGTCAATCAAACTCAATTTCTTGATCGATCATAGACCACGAGGTCGCACAGTCCTTAGGAGAGAAGGGGGTCTGCAGAACAAGTGGGAATTTGGGGTTGCAAATCATAAAAAAACAAAGCATGGTAAAGGCATACCTAACTTACAAAATAGTGAACCTCAAGACAACCAGTCCAAGCCATAGGTAATGGGAAGACAAAGAAGGACACTAGGAAGTGGTGCAACTTCCACAAAATCCCTTGGCACAAAAGCAATGAATATTTCTCAAAACAATCATTGGTGGATGATCTCAAATAAATAGATTCGAACCCTGACTTAGACTCTGATTCAGAAAATAATAAGAGGACACAAATCATTGATGCAGAACCCACTGCTACTATAGCAACCGCAACAATCCAACTAGAAGAACTAGAGGTTCTTGAGGAGGGGGAGTGCCTCTTCAATTCACAGATGTGGGTGAAGGGGGCCCCGCTACATTTCATTATTGATAGCGGAATCTAGAAGAATATCATCTCAACAGAGGTCATCAAGAAGTTGGATTTGTTGACCACACCATACCTGCAGTTATACAACATAGAATGGCTTCGTGAGGGACGAGATATTCATGTTAGTCGATAATGTCAACTGTCATATGGCATCAAGCCCTTCAAGGATGAGATACTTTGTGATGTTGCACCACTGGAATTTTGTTATGTTATGTTAGTCTAGTGATATATGTGGAAGCGTCATGTTTTTTATGGGTCTCAATCCCATAGATTCATTTTTACTCTGGGGGGTCATCCCTACAGGATACCAGAGGTAGTTCCGACTATTGTACTAACAAAACAGGGTTGCAAATTAATCTCACATACTGCAAAGTTTATCCTCTTCACAATCTATTCAGAAGAGAAGGACACTGCAACCACTGCAGCCTCATCCCAATACCCTTCTATCTAGCAGAAGCAGATCAAAAATATTGTAGAAGAGCACCAAGACATTCCTACTACACCTACGGGGGTTCCTCCACACTACCCAATCAAACCAAGTTATGATAAATCCATTCATGTTCTTCATGTCGCATATTCACCAATAGAGTCCTCCCACACTCAAGAATATCATGTAGCTAGATTGGTTAAACATATCCAACCCCTCCAACAATAGGTTCATAACAGCCTTCAACAAGATAAGTAGAGCAACTTCTTCAGCAAGGAAAGCAACTCACCAAGGTTCATATTTAGCAAAATATTCCCACGAGACTTGACACAATGGAGACCATTGTTTCCTAAGGGGAGAGAATTGATCAAGGAGGAAATTGTTTTCCACCCACCTATTCCATTGGATCAAAACATGGCTTTCCACCTTGGCATTTTTTCTATGGTTTTTTGGGTCCTAAAATTTGGGGGCTATTTTGAGGCATTAAATGACCTTTTTTGGGAACGATAGCCCCCAACAATACTTCAAATCCATGTCTACGTCAAATTAAATATGTACTCCTCGGCTAGACCTTTCCTACAAGGTATAGAATGCCCCAAACGAAGATCGTATGCAAGTGTTATTCCCTTGGGATGTTGACGTACCAACTACCCCCATCGGGGCCTGCAAACCTTTTTTTGTTTCATCTTTCGAGGTTATGGTTTTGGATTTTAATTATTTTAAAAAGCCCTCTAGAGCCTCATTTTAAAAATCATCATCTTCTTTTGAAATATCATAGCCATAACATCTCTTCTCAGAGATAAACTTCCACCATTCTAGTGAGTCATTCACTCTTTAATTTTACATTTTATGTACATTCTCTCATTAATAAAAATTGTACATTATTGTATCTTTGTGTTTATTGCAATATGTTTGTATATTTCATTGTTATATTTATGCATTCATTTCATTCTCAAAATAATCTGGATCAATGGAATCAGAGCAGGCTACTCCTTTTCGTTTCTCAGTGCATGTCCTCGACGAGGTCATGGTATAGAGAGTTGGATCTCAAGCTAGTTTCTCTTGAAGAAAAATTCTATCACCAGTGCAAGTGGCCTCCCATGGCAGAAGAGAATAGGAATGAGGGATCAGAATATCCCATCAAGTTGTTTCTCATGGAATCCCTCGCACAACAGAGGAATGAGATGTTGGAGAATTTTTCCCAAATCCTTCAACGATTATGGACAATAACAGGCGTGTCTTCGCCAAGCAGTTGCTTTGGAGATGCTACTATATTCAATATACAACTTAAATTTTATATTCTAGTATTTGAAGGTGAGATCGATGTGGATGATTTGGAAAAATGGTTAAATTTTCTAGAAGGTTATTTTTCGTTTCACAATGTTTCCGACAAAGAAAATATCACCTTTGCACTCCTCAAGGTTCTTCCCCATGTCAAACATTAGTGGGACACTTACTTGGACAAAATTTCCATAGAGGAGTCTGGAATATTTGGGGCCGAGCCCACTTGGGATTGTTTTATGGATGCGTTCACGGATAAATTAAAACCCTATGGGAAACTATGATGACCAATATTTGAGATGGACCATGGTGCATCAAAAGCGGGTTCAAATAATGTCGGAATTCATAAATACCTTCCATACCTTGCGCACCAAGTTGGGTATAAAATTCTCTAAGTGGAATCTAGTTTTAAAATACCATGGGGCTCTACACAAGTACATCCAAACAAAAATGGATTTTCTAGACATTTCACCACCGGGAGCCACTTATATATACAATGTTAAAATTGAGCAGAAATTTAATTAGAATAACAAGTGGGAATTTGGGGCTGCAAATATGAAACAACCAAAGTATGGTAAAGGAATATCTAACTCACAAAACAGTCAACCTAAATACAACCTTTCCAAGCCATAGGAAAATAAGGGTAACGGGAAGATGAAGGACACTGGGAAGTGGTTAGGCTTCCACAAAATCCCTTGGCACAACACCAATGAATGTCACTCGAAACAGTCATTGTTGGTTGAGCTCAAAGAAATAAATCTGAGCCCTGACTCAGACTCCAATTCAGAAAATAATAAGAGGAGATAAATCATTGATGCAGAACCCACTACTATTGTCACGACCGCAACAATCCAACCAGAAGAACCAAAGGATACTGAGGATGGGGAGCACCTATTCCATTCACATATGTGGATGAAGGGGACCCCATTTCATTTCATTGTTGATAGTGGAATCCATAAGAACCTCATCTTAGCAAAGGTTGTCAAGTAATTGGATTTTATGAAAAAAACAAACTCGCATCCATATAACATTGGATGGATTCACCATATATGAGATATTCATGTCAGCCAACAGTGTCTCATGTCATATGGCATCAATCCCTTCAAGGATGAGGTATTGTGTGATGTTGCCCCACTAGATGTATTTGATTTTCTGTTAGGCTAACCATATATGTGGAGGCGTCATGTTTTTTATGAGTCTCAACCCTGTAACATCATTGTTACTATGGGGGGTCAGCCCTACAGGATACCATAGGTAGTTCTGAATATTGTACCGAAAAAAAAGTGCCTCAAAGTTATCTCTCATATCGAAAAGTTAAACATCTTCACAACCTGGTCAGAAGAGAAGGACATTGTAACGAATGCAGCCTCGGCCCAATACCCTTCTATCCAACAAAATAAGATCAAAAATATTGTATAAGAGAACCAAGATATTCCTACTACACCTACGAGGGTGCCTCCACACTGCTAAGTCAAACCAAGTTATGATAAATCCCTTCATGTTCTTCATGCTGCATCTTCACCAACAGAGTCCTCTCACACTCAAGAATATCATAGAGCCATATTTTTTAAACATATCCAACCCCTTCAACAACAGTTTCATAACAACCTTCAACAAACTAACCAGGGCAACTTCTTCATCAAGGTAAGCAGCTCACCATGGTTTAGATTAAGAAAAATCTTCCTCGGGGACTTGACTCAATGGACACCATTACTTCCTAAGGGGGGAAGGATTGATCTAGGTGGAAATTGGTGGCCACCCACATATTCCACTAGCTCAAAACATGGGATTCCACCTTGGCAGTTTTTCTACAGTTTTTCAGGTACTGAACTTTCAGGCCATTTTGAGGCCTTAAATGATGTTTTTTGGGCACTACAATGCCCATATGATAGCTAATATCATGGTTTCAACTGAATGGATTACGTACTCCTTATCTAGACCTTTTCAATGAGGTATAGAACGCCCCAAATTGAAATTGTATGCAAACGTTACGCCCTTGGGAAGTTGACCTACCAACTACCCCCATCAGGGATCGCAAACCTTTTGGCATTTCAACTTCTGGGATTAGGGTTTTGTATTTTATTGATGTTAAAAATACCTCTAGAGCCTCATTTTAAACATCATCATATTGTTTTTAATGAGCGTATCCATCACATCTCTTCTCAGAGGTAAGTTTCAACCATTATAGTGAGTCATTCACTCTGTAATTTATTGTTTTTGTACATTCTCTCAATAATAAAAATTGTGCATTATTGTATCTCTATGTTTATTGCAATATCTCTGTGTATTTCATTTTTATATATCTTCCTTCATTTCATTCTCAAAATAATCCATATCAGTGGAATTAGAGAAGGCTAATCCTTTTCATTTCTCAGTGCATGTACATGACGAGGTTAGGGTGTATAGAGTAAGGTCTCAAGTTACTTTCTATTGAGGACAACCGCTCTCGCTAGAGAAAGTGGCCTCCAATGGAAGAAGAGAAGAATAATGAGGGAGCAAAACATCCCATCAAGTTGTTTCTCGCAGAAGCCCTTACGCAATAGAGGAATGAGATGTTGGAGAATTTTCCCCAAATCCTTCAACGATTGTCACCAATAACAAGCGTGTCTTTGTCAAGAAATCAATTTGAAGACACTACTCCATTCAAGGTACAATTTAATTTTGATATTCCCATAGTTGAAGGTGAGATCGATGCAAATGCTTTGGAAAAATGGTTAAATTTTCTAGAAGGTTATTTCTTTGTTCACAATTTTTCCGATAGAGAAAAGGTCATCTTTGTGCTCCTCAAGGCTCTTCCCCATGTCAAGCATTGGTGGGAAACTTACAGGGAGAAAAATTCCACAGAGGAGTTTGGAATATTTGGTGCCAAGCCCACTTGGGATATTTTTATGGATGCGGTCAAGGAGAAATATTACCATGTGGAAAACTATGATGACCAATACATCACATGGACAACATTGCATCAAAAGCGGGACCAAATAGTGTTGGAGTTCAGAAATACCCTCTATATGTTTCATACCAAGAATGGAATAGAAGACTATGAGCGGCATCTGGTTATGAAATACCATGGGGCTCTACACAGGTACATCCAAACTGAAATGTATTTTCTAGACATTTCATCATTGGAAGTTGCTTATAGATATGTTGTCAAAATCAAGAATAAATATAAAAAACAGAACAAGAGGAAATTTGGGGCTGCAAATACGCAACAACCAAAGTATGGTAAATACATTCCTGACTCACAAAATAGTCAACCTCAAGACAACCAGTCCAAGCCACAGGAAAAGAAGGGTAATGGGAAGACAAAGAAGGACACTAGGAAGTGGTGCAACTTCCAAAAAATCATTTGGCACAACACTAATGAAAGTCGCTCCAAATAATCATTGGTAGTCGAGCTCAAAGAAACAGATTCGATCCCCGAATCAGAATCTGATTCATACAATAATAAGAGGATAAAAATCATTGATGAAGAACCCACTTCTATTGTCATGACCGCAACAATCCTGAGGAGGGGGAGCACCTCTTCCACTCACATATGTGGGTGAAGGGGATCCCACTGCATTTTATTGTTGATAACGAAAGGCATAACCACCTCATCTCAGCAGAGGTCATCAAGTAGTGTGATATGTTGACAAAACCACACCCACAACCATACAACATCGAATGGCTTCACCATGGATGAGATCTTTGTGTCAACCAACAATGTCTCCTATCATACGGCATCAAGCCCTTCAAGTATGAGGTATTATGTGATGATTCGTTAAGACAACCATATATTTGGAGGTGTCATATTGTTTATGAGTCTCAACTATGTAGCGTCATTGTTACTCTAGGGGGTTATCCCTACAAGATATCATAGGTAGTTCTGACTACTGTACCGACAAAACAGTTTCGCAAAGTAACATCTTGTACCATAAAGTTTAGCCTCTTCACAACTTGGTTAGAAGAAAATGACACTACATCCACTATAGCCTCGGCCCAAGATACTTCTATCCATCAGAATCATATCAACAAGATTGTAGAAGAGTGCCAAGATATTCCTACTACACCTACAGGGGTGCCTCCACATTGCCCAATCAAACCAAGTTATGATAAATCCATTCATGTTCTCCATGCTACATATTCACCAACATAGTCCTCCCACACTATGGAATATCATGTAGCCATATTGGTTAAACAGATCCAATCCCTCCAACAATAGGTTCATAATAGACTTCAACAAGCCAAGCAGTGCAACTTCTTCAGCAAGGCAAGCAACTCACCAAGGTTCAGATTTAGCAAAAGCTTCCCCGAGGACTTTACACAATAGATACCATTGATTCCTAAGTGAGGAGGATTGATCCACGTGGAAATTGGTTTCCACCCACCTATTCCACTAGCTAAAAATATGGGTTTCCACCTTAGTAGTTTTTCTACAGTTTTTCAGGTCTTGAACTTCCAGGGCCATTTTGAGGCCCTAAAAAAACAAAATTGGGCATGAAAGTGCCCAAGCAATAGTCAAAATCATGGTCTAGTATGAATAGAATATGTACTCCTTGGCTAGACCTTTCTGACAAGGTATAGGATTCCCCAAATGGAGATCATATGCAAAAGTTACGCCCTTGGGAAGTTGACTTACCAACTACCCACATCGGGGCCTGCAAACCTTTTAACGTTTCATCTTCCAGGCTTAGGGTTTTGAATTTTATTTATGTTAAAAAGGCCTCTAGAGAATCATTTTAAACATCATCATCTTCTTGTGAATGAGCATAGACATCACACCTCTTCTCAGAGATAAGTTGTCACCGTTCTAGCGAGTCATTAACTCTGTAATTTTACAGTTTCTGTACATTCTCTAATTAAAAAAAATTGTGCATTATTGTATCATTTTTTTTATTGCAATATCTTTGCATATTTCATTATTATATCTATGCCTTCATTTCGTTCTCAAAATAATCAATATTACTGGAATCCGAGCAAGCTACTCCTTTTATTTTCTTAGTGTGTGTCCCCGATGAGGTCGGGGTATAGAGAGTTGGGTCTCGAGCTATTTTATCTTGAGGATAGCAGCTCTCTCTAGCCCAAGTGGCCTCCCATGGAAGAAGAGAAGAGGAATGAGGGAGAAGAAGATCTGATCTAATTGTTATTTGCAGAATCCCTCACACAACAGAGGAATGAGATGTTGGAGAATTTTTCCCAAATCCTTCAACAATTTTTGAAAATAACAGGTACATATTTTTCAAGCAGACACTTTGGATATGATACTCCATTCAAGGTACAATTTAATTTTGATATTCTCGTATTTGAAAGTGAGATCAATGCGGATTATTTGGAAAAATGGTTAAATTTGCTAGAAGGTTATTTCTTTGTTCACAATTTTTTCAACAGAGAAAATATCACCTTTGTGCTCCTCAAGGCTCTTCCCCATGTCAAAATTTGGTGGGAAACTTATTGGGAGAAAAATTCCATAGAGAAGTTTGAAATATTTGGGGCCAAGCCCACTTCAAATTTTTTTATGGATGCGGTCAACGAGAAATATTACCATGTGGGAAACTATGATGACAAGTACATGAGATGGACTAAGCTGCATCAAAAGCATAACCAAACAGTGTTGGAGTTCATAAATACCTTCCATACCTTGCACACCAAGTTGGGTATAAAATGTATATTTTAACCTTGTACAATATTTTACTTCAAACATATTTTCAATAAAAGAACAAAAAAGATACAATGGAAAATACACACATTACACAAAGATTTTTCCCCTCGAAACCCACACGGAAAAAACCAACATACTCTATATTCATTTACATCATAAATTGTTTACAATATAATATACATATAGGAGCCAACAACATCAAAAACCCTAATCCAATGACATGGATTAGCCAACAACCCTAATTCCTTAACCGGAAATAGAAAACCATCGTTCCTTAACCGGAAATAGAAAAACATTGACAAAAAAACATGTGTCAAAAAACCGCCATAAATGGACATGAAAACTGAGGAAAAAAAAATTGGGGGCGCTTCCCATGAACCCCCTCGCAGGGGGGATTTTCCCCCCTGCAACTCCCCCTCTAGTCGTGCAAATAATATAACACATATCCAACATCAAATAATCTGAGCAACATCTGGTTCTGAAATACCACAAGGCTCTACATAGACACATCCAAAAGGAAAATGGAATTTATGTACATTTCATCATTGGGAGTCACTTATAGATATGCTGTCAAAATTTAGAAAAATTTTAAGCAGCAGAACAATCGAGAATTCAAGGCTACAATTTTGCAATAACCAAACTATGGTAAAGTCAACCCTGACTCACAGAATAGTCAACCTCAAGACAACCAATCCAAGCCATATGAAAAGAAGGGTAACGGGAAGACGAAGAAGGACATTGGTAAGTGATGTGACTTCCAAAAAATCCCTTGGAACAACACCAATGAATGTTGCTTGACATAGTCATTGGTGGTCGAGCTCAAAGAAACAGAGTCGAGCCCCAACTCAGACTCTGATTTAGACAATAATAAGAGCAGATAGATCATTGATGTATAACCCACTACTACTTTTGTGACCACAACAATCCAACCAGAAGAATTGAACGATCCTAAGGAGGGGGAGCTCCTCTTCCATTCACAGATGTGGGTGAAGGGGACCCCACTGCATTTCATTACATTCACAGATGTGGGTGAAGGGGACCCCACTGCATTTCATTATTGATAGAGGAATCTAGAATAAAATCATCTTAGTATAGTTCTTCAAGCAGTTGGATTTGTTGATAACACCACACTTGCAACCATACAACATCAGATGACTTCTCCAAGGACGAGATCTTCATTTCAATCAGTGGTGTCGTGTGTCATATGACATCAAGCCCTTCAAGGATGACATACTATGTGATGTTTCCCCACTATAATTTTGTGATTTTAGTTTAGTCCAACCATATATATGTAGGCTTCATTCTATTTATGATTATCGACCTCGTAGTGTCATTGTTACTCTGGGGGGTCAGCCCTAGAGGATACCAAAGGTAGCTTTGACTATTGTACAGACAAAATAGTACCGCAAAGTAATCTCTCATACCACAAAGTTTATCTTATTCATAACATGGTCAGAAGAGAAGGACACTACATCCTTGACCCAAGACCCTTCTATCCAACAGAAGCAAATCAAAGATTGTAGAAGAGCACCAAGATATTCCTATTGCACCTACAAGGGCGCCTCCACACTGCCCAATCAAACCAAGTTATGATATATCCATTCATGTTATTCATGTTGCATATTAACCAACAAATTCCTCCCACACTTAGGAATATCATGCAGCCATATTGGTTAAACAGATCCAACCCCTCCAACAATAGGTTCATAACAACCTCCAACAAGCTAAGCAGTGCAGCTTCTTCAACAAGGCAACTAGCTCACAAAGGTTCAAATTCAGCAAAAGATTCCACGGGGACTTGATGCAATGGATACCATTCCCTCCTAAGGGGGGAGGATTGATCCAGGTGGAAATCGGTGGCCACTCACCTATTCCACAGACTCAAAACAAGGGTTTCCATCTTGGCATTTTTTGTATGGTTTTTCAAGTCATGAACTTATGGGGTCGTTTTGAGGCCCTAAACAACGTTTTTTGGGCATGACAATGCCTAGACAATAGTCGAAGGCATTGTATAGGATAAAAAAAATATGTACTCCTCATCTATACCTTTATCAAAGGTATAGAATTCCCCAAACGTAGATCATATGCAAAAGTTACACCGTTGTTAAATTGATGTACCAACTACCCCCATCGAGGCCCGCAAAAATTTTGGCATTTCATCTTCTGGATTAGGGTTTTGGATTTTATTTATGTTAAAAAGGCCTCTAGAGCCTCATTTTAAACATCATCAAATTCTTTTGAATGAGTGTATCCATCAAATCTCTTCTTAGAGATAAGCTGCCACCATTTTAGTGAGTCATTCACTCTATAATTTTAAAGTTTTTGTACATTGTCTCATTAATAAAAATTGTGCATTACTATATCTCTGTGTTTATTTCAATATCTCTGTATATTTTATTTTTATATCTCTACCTTCATTTCATTCTCAAAATAATCCAGATCAATGGAATTAGAGCAGGCTACTCCTTTTCGTTTCTTAGTGCATGTCCCTGACAAGGTCACGATATATTGGGTCTCGAGATACTTTATCTTGAGGAAAACCGCTCTCGCTAGCCCAAGTGGCCTCCCATGGTGGAAGAGAAGAAGAATGAGGGACCAAAAGATCCCATCAATTTGTTTCTCGTGGAATCCCTCATGCAACAGAGGAATGCGATGTTGGATATTTTTTCCCAAGTCCTTCAACTATTGATGACAATAACAGGCATGTCTTCGTCAAGCAATCTCTTTGGATATGGTACTCCATTCAACGTACAAGTTAATTCTTATATTCCCCTATTTGAAGGTGATATCGATGCAGATGATTTGGAAAAATGGTTAAATTTTCTAGAAGGTTATTTTTATGTTCACAATTTTTTTGACAGAGAAAATATCTCCTTTGCGCTCCTCAAGGATCTTCCCCATGTCAAACATTGGTGGGAAACTTACTGGGAGAAAAATTCCATAGATAATTATGGAATATTTGGGGTCGAGACCACTTGGGATTTATTTATGGATTCATTCAAGGAGCAATATTACCCTATGGGAAACTATCATGACTAGTACATGAGATGGACCATGTTGCATCAAAAGTGGGACCAAAGAGTGTCAGAGTTCACAAATACCTTTTATACCTTGTGCATCATGCTAGGTATAAAATAATTTGAGCGACATCTGGTTCTAAAATATCACAGGGTGCTACTCAAGTACATCCAAACCGAAATGAAGTTTCTAGACATATCATCACTCGGAGCTGCTTATAGATATGTTGTCAAAATCGAGCAGAAATTTAAGCAGCAGAACAAGTGGGAATTTGGGGTGGAAAATATGAAACAACCAAAGTATGGTAAAGGAATCTCTAACTCATAGAATAATCAACCTCAAGAAAACCATTCCAAGCCATAGGAAAAGAAGGGTAATCGGAAGACAAAGAAGGACACTAGGAAGTGATGTGAACTCCAAAAAATACCTTGGCACAACACCAATGAATGTCACTCGAAATAATCATTGGTGATCGAGATCAAAGAAATAGGTTCGAGCCCTGATTCAGACTATAATTCAGACAAAAATAAGAGGAGACATATCATTGATGCATAACCCACTGCTATTGTCGTGACCGCAACAATCCAACAAGAAGAACCAGAGGATCCTGAGGATGAGGTATTGTGTGATGTTTCCCCACTGGAAGTCTATGATGTTTTGTTAGG
>CBVK0100728465.1:0-16956 GCA_900067695.1 Picea abies
TGACATGGACCAAAACTATGTAGTGGATACTATGACTTACGTCGGGTGACCCAAAGGAGTGAAAGGAACTCAAAGGATTGACTCAGTGCAGAGGTTCAGCGGATTATGATGTGTGCAAATGACAAAGTGTCGTGTTCAAGGGTGACTCTAAGAAGTGCTGTATAATGTTCTCAAGAGACTGCTTGGCTTGCTCCTTTCAATTTTTCCCCCATCCAAATAGATGAGTACCTCTTTTTGATTTAATGAGCTCGAGGAGGATAACACATGCTCCATATGACTCACCTTCGGTAAGTTCCTCTTCCTTTGTTTAACGAATCAGAAGAAGTAAGGGATCGGTCCCATATGAGCCTGTTGATGTGTACTTTAATGAGTCCAAAGACAGAAAACTCGAAGGTTTTTTGGGATTATAGAGTTTGGAAAAACACTAAAAAGAGAACTCTCTCAGTTCCTTTTTCGTACAGTAGTCCAAAGAGACCGAAAAAGGGGTAAACTATCACTCGAAAGATGCCCTTTCTAACCTTTTAACAAGTGTGAAAGGAAGCAAAGTCACTCGACAATCTTTTCATATTTAGAGAGTCTGAAAAGGGTTTAAACAAGACTCCAGGGGGGTTCCTTTTTCATTTGTTCGTGTATCCGTACGGGTCTGAAAAAGAGATAAAAGTTTACCTGGTTGCATTTCCATGTATTTACGAGCACGAGAAAGAACAAAGACTAAGATCGGTGTGCCCCCAACTTGAAAGTTGGTGGCTTGACTCCAGAATGATCATCAAAGACTGGAGACATGCCCCCCAAGCTTCAATTCATTCACCGACTTTGAGATTGTCACCAATTTCTGTGCTAGATGGAGAAAAAGGATACAAGTGGATGAAATGAAGGTTCAAAAATGAGACCTAACGAAAGACTCAAATCGACATCTATGAGATCTAGCGAAAGACTCAACTTGAATGGAGAGGTGATTGTTTCATTTTTTAATGAGCTTGACATGGGAAAAGAACTATGCTCAAGGTTCCAGGTTCGATCCCCAGATTGTTGTTTCATTTTTTAATGAGCTTGCTATAGAGAAGAAAACTATGCTCAAGGCCTCTGTTTCATTTTTTAACGAGCTTGTCACAGAGAAGAGAAACTATGCTCGATGGTTACCCCCAGCATGAAATCTAGTGGCCTCTATTTCATTTTTTAATGAGCTTGCCACAGAGAAGAGAAACTATGCTCGTGACCTCGTCCTGATCATGGCTTCCAAGAGGATAATGCTCTGGAAGGATACCATGTCAAGGGACAAGACTCGGTCATTGCTTCCAAGAGATCTTCGTCGGATGGAAGACGATTACTTTGGAAGGAACACATGTTGAGGGTCGTGATAGGAGGAAGGAGATCAGGCTCCAATAACCCTATCGAAGAGATTACCATGTCAACTACCGGGTCCAAATTGTCGGAAGTTGAAAGCATGGGAGACAACACCACATAATTGACATGCGGCGGGGGTGATATTGTCTACATATAAGAACCACTTAGGGAGGTAACCCAGTCGGGGATGATGAATGAAAGTTGATCAATAGTCACAATTCTTCCATCGTGAGGGAAAGATATCACACGGAAAAGGGTGGATACAAGATCTTTCATAGCATAGACATAATCCCGCCCAAGGAGTAAAGAGAAATCCAAGCCTCTGTTTCATTTTTTAACAAGCTTGCCACAGAGAAGAGAAACTATGCTCGAAGTTTCCCCCAGCATGAAAGCTAGTGGCCTCTGTTTCATTTTTTAACGAGCTTGCCACAAAGAAGAGAAACTATTCTCGAAGTTGCCCCCATCATGAAATCTAGTGGCCTCTATTTCATTTTTTAACGATCTTGCCACAGAGAAGAGAAACTATGCTCATGGTATCGTCTAGATCATGGCTTCTGAGAGGATAATGCTCTGGAAGGGTACCATGTCAAAGGACAAAACTCGGTCATGGCTTCCAAGAGATCTTCGTCGAATGGAAGATAATTACTCTGGAAGGAACACATGTTGAGGGTCATGACAGGGGTAAGGAGATCAAGCTCCAATAACCCTACTGAAGAGATCACCATGTCAACTACCGGATCCAAATCATCGGAAGTTGAGGTCATGGGAGACAATGCCACATAATTGACATGCGACAGGGGCGATACTGTCTGCATATAGGAACCACTTAGGGAGGTAACCCAGCAGGGGTTGATGAATGAAAGTTGATCAATCATCACAATTCTTCCATCGTGAGGGAAAGATATCACACGGAAAAGGGTGGATACAATAGCTTTCATAGCATAGACATAATCCCACCCAAGGAGTAAAGTGAAATCCAAGGGGTCTCGGACTACCATGACATCAATAAAGATGGTTTTCCCTCCCAAAGTTACAGGAAACTGAGGAAGGATCCCTAAAGGTTGACTAGTTCTTCTGTTAAAAGCTAACAGATTCTGTGTAACCGGTGCAAGCTGCGGACAACCCAAATCGCACCAAGCAACAGAAGACAAAATACTAATGGACGCACCTTCATCTATTAGCGTTTGAGGAACGTCCCGACCATGAACCTGTACTGCAATCTGGAAAGGAATGTGGAAGGGAAGATGAGGTCCAGTTACCGCACCCCAATCAAAAAGGATGGATTCATTACTTGGAGGGGGTTCCACAGGAGGAGGAGGAATGCCCCCAGGCATGGTAGAGTCTGTATTAACGAGAAAAACATGGGCAATATCAGGTTTACTCTCTAGAAGGAGAGTAGGATCGACCGATGATTGGATCGGATCGACCAATGGTGGACTTGGATGGACCACTTTAGCACTCTTTAGAGGAAGAGTGGGACTGACTGAGGAAGGGACTGGATCAGCCACTTTGACATTCCTCAATGGAGGAATGGGATCGACCGATGGCAAAACTAGATCGATCACTTTGGCACTCTTCAAAGGAAGAGTGGGACTGACCAAGGAAGGGACTGGATCAATCACTTTGGTGTCACTCTCTAATGGGAGAGTGGGATCGATCGAGGATGAAAATAGATCGACCACTTTGGTATCACTCTTTTGATGAAGAGTGGGGCTGATCGATGACGGAACTGGATCAACTACTTGGGTTCATGGTTCAATCGAGGAGAAAACTAGATTGACCACCTGATCAACCGGACTGACCGGGGATGGAACCGGAATGACCAGTCCATCAACCAATGATGGGTCGGAGGAAAGCTTATGATAACCTTTTGGAAGTTGAAGTTTTTCCAAAAGAGAAGAAGCCTCATCCATGCGAGGACAAAGGTGAGAGTAATGATTACCTTCACATAACATGCAAGGGAACTTGACAGTTTTCTTCTTCTTACCAACCTAAACATCACTAGTTGACGGGGTATCATCAACATGACTGACAGAGGCCGATGAAGTGGAGGACCACATTTCTAAGACCTGGGTAAGACCAGGGAAATCCCTCAAAAAATGGTCACCCTTACAAAGGCTGCAAGGGAAATTGGGTTTTGGATTCTTCTCTTTAATCTTGTTTATCTCATCAACACTCCCAGTACTATTAACAGTAACTGGTTTCTTAGAGCCAACATCTGATGTTGTTGGGGCCTTGGTCCTTTTCGGGCTCTTCTTCTTATTCTCTTTCCGTTTCTTGTTCTTCTGATCAACCTGGCTACTTGCTTTAGAGCTTTCACTAGGTGAAGAAGGAGAAATGGAAGGAGACTTGATGGGCGAAGAAGGTGAAAAGTCGAGGTGAGGTTGATGTATGGGTGGTGTATTAACATCCAAAGTATTAGGTGCAACTGAAACATTGGGAGGATTTAGGATCACCAGAGTGGGGAACAGCCAAACTAGTAATCCAATAGTGAATCCTGGAAGACTCAGTGTGGCAACATATGGAGGACCAAAGTTTCCAAACGAAGGAAAAGTATAAGGTTCCCCAGGAGAAGGGGTTCCTCCATTGGTACTCCCAGGATTTGACGCCATTAACACTGACTCGACCTAAGGTCCACTAAGTAAAAGAAACAACATACGCTAATAGAATCTAAGAATCACAACCAAGCAAACGGGACCTTCTTTTGATGACCGTACTAGTTGGTGATGAAATCCAACATCACGTGATCAAGTCCAGAAGGGGTGGGGCTAGGGTGGAACAGTTACAATGGCAACCTGCTTAACAGACTTACGCCTTGGTGCAAGCTTCCATGCAGTAATTGTGGATTTACCCTCCAAGGAGCCCGAGTGAGTTTGACCAATGTCTGTTCCAGGTACAGTGAGACTTCCCGTCACCGTCACCTTGTGTAAGACCCTAAAGATTATGGCCACTAAGGTTACCAATTCCCAGTCAGCCCCTGGGTGGGAAAATTCGACAGTCCGATCCGAATGTACAGGCAGGGTATCAAGCTCGAAACCAACTAAAAGGCTTCCACGCAGTAATTGTGGATTTACCTCAAAGTGATCCCCATAATACGATCTGACCACCACAATCAGTTAAACCACAGAGGGTTAGTCCCCGTAGCTTACCCGAATGCGACCTCGTGCGTAACCCCTATGTGAGAGGGGGATCCCAGGCAGACTTATATGATAACTGGATTTGACTCTCCCTAACTCAGGATGCTAGTGTTTTTTTTAGAAACTTTGGAGAGTTATGCTCACGGCCATAATCCAAAGTACTAAGCCTAGTCTATTGTTGGTGGAGGATCCTAGAAAAGAAAAAGTTCTAAATAACTTTTAATTAGCGTTGATTTTATTGTTGTTCTTTACGCAAAGAGGTGCATGGAAGTGAAACAAAATGGAATTATGACTCAGACCCAAAGAATGCATCAAATATGATAAGCAGTCATTTTCTTTCGATGAACATCTATCTAAGGGAGAGAGAAAGTTCTTTTCAGTAACAAACATAGATACGGAGTGCCCTCAAATGATTCTTTTCTCAATCAAATCCTGATGTAATGAAAAAACTTGTAAATGCCTTCTAATATGCACAATCAATCATAAATATGTCTTTTATTATTTGCGTACGGATGATGATCAATACGACACAATGCTTTTCTTTCTAATTATCTTCTTGGTATGAATGAAAACCAATCTAGCACAAGCAAAAGTCACACAAAAAATACACCCTTTCGTAGCGATCAAAACGAAAAAGCGAAAGAAAAGAAACAATCAAAGAGAAGAAACAAACTTCACACCCAAAAGAAAAAGTTGAAGAACAATGACCTTGACTCAAATCAAGATAAAGAGGCTGGTAGGCCTTTGATGACCTTCACTAGGGTTTTTACTCAGCTGATGAGGAGAGAAAAACAATACATGGGTTTCGAACTTCACTCAACAGGAAAAACTCAATGAAAATAGTGAAGAAGGCCACAAGACCCAGTTAACAATATGTTTATTCTTCAAAAAGGACAGATGTCAAGACTGAAAAGGGAAGAAACATTGACTCTCAAGGTCACTCAACAGAAGAGACACAGAGGCAAAACCTTAACAAAGCAATTTTAGAAGGTTTTTTGAGCCAAAGAGGGTTGGTTCTCTGTTGCCAAAGGAAAAGAGTGTTATAGTGCTTTGTGTAAAGGTATGGGGGAGCGTTGGCACTCTGTTAACACTAGGACAGGGGCGCCAAGGTCTAAAAGTCCCAGAAATGTCAAAAAATCAAAAAATTGCAATTCAATTTCGACAATTATGCTGAGTATGATGAGGTAAGGAACCAATCAGCTCATGAAATCAATCAAAAGAAGAGTGAACCAAGTCTGAAACAATCAAGGGATAGAACAAGGTCAATGAGGAGAAAAATCCAAACAAGAAGTTTCGATTTGAGGCTATCTTCCCCAGTGGAGTCGCCAGTTTCTGTTGTAGGAATATCTCCCTGCAGACAAGTAGATCACCTCTAGAGATTGACCTTAACTCTAGACAGAAAAGTGCTTATCATGAACACTTACTTCCTTTCAAATCTATCTAAACTAACACATGAGAAGGAAGGATGACATAAGTACCTTTTTATCGACGTTTTCCCTTGCATGCTCCGAGTTGCGCTCCAATCCTTTGCTCCTCGCTAAGTTCTGTGGACAAAACAAGATACGATTGCTTCCTACTCTATTGATATTAGCTTGAAAACAGATCTACCAATTAATGATAATTTCATGTGACATTAGACACAAACTAGAAAGAAAGAGGCCAAGCGTGTCATATTGATGAGAATAATGGCAGCAAAACTTACACTCGTAGATGCGAATGAGATAGCTTCGTCAAGTCCCCTTCGTCTAACCCTTGCCTGAAAGCTCCACAAACTGGATAACAGCAGCTTCACTGATCACTCTCCTTTGGCTGACTGTGAGTTCACTCCAAGATCATAAGTTTCATATGTTCAGTTCCTTCCCCCTTTCCACCATCATAGAGCTTGTTTATATAGGTTAAGAGGAGCTTAACCTCTTGAGTTATCTTTAGAACAAGTTGGGAACCTTCTCCTTAGATCAGAGATCTCTTGATGAAACCAAGAATTCAAGCACAACTTCTTCCTAATCTCGAAAGATCCTCTCCTTATTCTCCTCAATGGGCCAACTACTGCCTCAGATTAGGCAGCGCTCCCTTAGAAGGGGTATCAGAGCATTGTAGTGCTCTTGGTGAGCTTTAGGGAAGAGCCAGTGCTCTCAATATGAGCAGTGCTCCTTCAAAGGGGGCCGGGGAGCGTTATAACGCTCCCTGAAGCCTTGCAGGGGAGTGCTAGCGCTTCTGGGGCTGAAGTAGGGGAGCGCTCCCCCTCAAAACCTTTGTTTCAGGGTTCCTTTCAGGTGTCAAGAGTTATTTGATTTCAGTAAACTAGTTCTCCTCCTTCAAATCAATCATGTGAGATGTTATAAGTGCCTCTTTAGTGTCGTTGACATGGCAGTATGTCTGAACATCATTTGCGACACTAGTGACCAACTTGCGACACTTGCGAAAGTTATAGGGAAGATACGACACTTACGACGATTGAGAGGGACATGTGACACTTATCTAGCTGAGTAATTTTGATGTGTAACACCGCCTCCCTTTGAACACTTCAAAGGTGCTATCCGTTCTGAGATTTATTTCTCTGAACATCAAAGGTTCCTTCAACCTAAGTATAGATATTTCCTATATACATATAAGTATGTTGGAATAGTTTGAGAGTTAAGGAAAGTGATAGAATTTATGGAAAGAATTTACCCACATAATCTTTTCTGTTCGAAGTAAACTAGACTGGTGTAATAATGTCATTATGGACAGAAATGAATCGTACCTTCTCTTAAATTCTAAGCTTAAAAAAAATTGAATTATGTCATAGAATTTTTCTTTTATGGTGAATTTGATTTTCATTACATATGGTATCAGAGCCAAAGTTACAACACTGGGCCTGAACGAGGCCACATTAATTGCTTAATATATATTCCGATTTATGAAAAAAATAATAACTCTTGTAGTTACAAAAAAAAATCCTTTATGTTTTGTGTTGATTATGGTAGCTCAAGAAGGTGCATAAATCATGATGGAAGGGAATCCGCAGCAAGGACCTCTGGGAGATCCAAGACAAAACAATGATGGAATCTCACCCATGGAGGTGTTCGAAACAATGAGGAATCTTATTGTTGAACTACAGGTTTTCAAGGCCAACAATGAAAAATTGAAGAAGGCACAACAGGAACAACAATAGATAAATGAAGTTCTGCTACGGAGTATAGTAACCAAGAAAATCCCAAAAGATGATAACCATGATGAGGAGGTCAGCAAAAGGGCCTCCAAGAATTATGGTGTAGAAACAAAAAAAGGAGACAGTTCATCTGAAGGGAGACCTTCAGCGGAAGACAAAACTATACCAGACAGAAAAATAAAACAAACAGACCACCTTGAAGGAGAATTTAAAAAGATTAAACCAACTATCTTTGATGGAGAATCCAGGACAGGAGAAGAAGCTGAGGCATGGTCATTGGACATCAAAAAATACTTCCAAATCTACAACTATTCCAGCAACATGAAGGTCAGAATGGCCATCTACAATCTGAATGGGAAGGCCAACATTTGGTGGTAGGACTTGAAATTGGCCAAGGGCCTAAAGGAGAAATAGTTGGAATGGTCTGACTTTAAGAATTATTTCAAGAAACAATACCTTTCCGAAAGCTATTATGAAAGGAAGATGAAAGAATTTTATGAGTTACGACTGGGACATATGACGATGGAGGACCTTATAAATAAATTTTTGGAACTACTAAGGTTTGTACTGTACATCCGGGAGGATAAGGTAAAAATCCAACGATTCATAAGCTGTTTAACATAGGCCTACTAGGACAAAGTTGAGTTTGACAACCCCAAATCCTTGAGTGAGGTATTCAGGAAAGCACGAATGTGCTATGACCAGTATAAACAATGGGTAGAGTTTCCAAAGACCTAGAAGAATAAGAAGCAAGATCGAATGAACCAGTGGAAGAAGGGATATCAGCCAGCTCCTTATCAGAATGCAACAAAAAGTTTCCCAAGGAAGGATTTTCACTCCAATCATCCGAATACACAAGGTAGCGGTAAACCGGTAAACTTGGGAATGAAGAAGTTTGGGGACAAATCTTGCGAGCCATTAAAGTGTTGAGAGTGTAGAGAGCCTCATCTAAGAAGGAACTATCCATGTTTAATTGCAGCAAACAGAACTGTTGTTCACAATTTGCAGGAAGCCTCGATAATGGGAGATGTCGGCATACATCTGCATTGGATAAATGTAGCCATAGATGGTTGACAAGCTGACCACCATTCCTCGGTGGTAGAAATTGAAGGTAAAATCAATGACACTCAAGTTTCTGTTTTAATTGACCCTGGAGTTATGTTAAGTTATATTACTCCTGATGTGGTAGAGTCGAATAAACTTAAGAAACTGAAGCATGCAAAATCATGGCTTGTACAACTACCAATAGGTACTAAAAGGAAATTAGTTGACTTTATTTCTGATCTTAAGTTCAGCTTAGATGGTCAAAAGATAAGGACCAATCTGAACATCCTACCACTAGGATCTTATGATATGATTATCGACATGGATTGGTTGGAACAACACAAAGAAGTACTATACTTTTATAGAAAGATACTTAGCTATAAAGATAATTTTGGCACTGTTAGAACAGCCCAAGGCGTACCAAAACCTGTATCAGTCAAACAAGTTTCAGCGATGCAACTCAAGAAATGCATTAGAAAGGGATGTCAAGTTTACGCCATCCAAGTGAAGAATCTATTAGAAAAAGAAGATAAGCCCAAGTTAGAAGACTTTGTTTTCCTACGTGAATTCAGAGACATGTTTGTGGATGAGATACTAGAATTACCTCCTAGAAGGGAAATAGATTTCTCCATAGACTTACTACCCGGATCAACCCCTATCTCAAAAGCACCCTATCGAATGAGTCTACCAGAACTGACAAAATTAAAAATACAATTACAGGAATTGTTGGACAAAAAGTATATCAGACCGAGTGTCTCGCCATGGGGAGCACCAATCCTCTTTGTGAAAAAGAAAGATGGTACTCTAAGACTATGTATCAATTATAGACAACTGGACAAAATGACCATTAAGAACAAATACCCCTTACCAAGGATAAATGATCTGTTCGATCAAGTTGGTGGGGCCAAGATCTTTTCAAAATTGGATTTATGATCTGGTTATCATCAAGTTAGGATAAAGGATGAGGACATAAACAAAACATATTTTCAAACAAGATACAGACACTACGAGTTTGTAGTCATACCTTTCGAACTCACTAACACACCAGCCACATTAATGTGCTTGATGAACAACATTTTCAATCAGTACTTAGACAAGTTCGTAGTAGTATGTATCGATGATATTCTGGTCTATTCTAAAACAAAGGAGGAACATGATGAACACTTAAGAATAGTTTTGCAAACATTAAGGAAACACAAACTATACGCAAAATTCAATAAATGTGACTTTTATAAAAAAGAAATACAATATTTAGGACATGTCATTTCCTCGGAAGGTATTACCATAAACCTAGAAAAGATAAAATCCATTATGGAATGGTCAGTACCTAAGGATGTGGCAAATATCTGGTCATTCATGGGAATCACCGTATATTATCGCAGATTTATAGAAGGGTTTTCCAAGATAGCCTACCCTATCACGTCATTACAAAAGAAAGGGACTACGTTTAACTGGTCACAAAAATGTCAAGACATTTTTAACAAGCTAAAAGAATTATTGACATCGACGCCCATTTTGAAGGTAGCAGACCCAGATAAAGACTTCATAGTATGTGTTGATGCAAGTAAAGAGGGACTAGGTGGTGTTCTAACTCAGGAAGGGCATGTGATTTGTTATGAGTCCCAAAAATTAAAAGAACACAAGAAAAATTATGTCACTCATGACTTAGAATTGGCAGTAGTGATACATGCCCTAAAAATGTGGCGACACTATTTAAGGGGCAGAAAATTCCTACTATTGACAGATAATAGCGGGGTGAAATATCTGTTTAACCAACCAGACCTTAGTGCAAGACAAGCAAGTTGGCTAGCCTTCTTGAGTGAATTCGACTTCGAGGTAAGACATATCAAGGGTAAGGAAAATAAAGTAGCAGATGCCTTAAGTATAAGAGTCCATGGGTTATTTGAGATAAATATCAGCAAGGCAGAAAGTGATCTAGAACAAAGAATAAGGATGACAGGTATTAACGACGGAAATTACACTAAGATGATGGCATAATTTCAAAATAGTATCACAAACTTAGATAAACCAGATCTAAGTATTGACAAGAAGGGACTATTATGATTTAAAAACATACTTTACATACAAGATTCAGTAGAGTTAAAATTAACTATTTTAGATGAAGTGCATAAGAAACTGTATTCTAGCCATCCAGGTTACCAGAAAATAATAACAACACTCAGAAAACTATTTTACTGGCCTAATATGAAGAGAAAAACAACAAAGTACTTGGCTAAGTGCCAAGATTGTCAGTAGGTTAAGGCCGAACACCAGCATCCAGCCGGCCTATTATAGCCATTACCAGTACCAGAATAGAAATGGGAGACCATATCGCTGGACTTTATAACAGGTTTGCCTAAAACTCAAAAACATAATGATTTTATCATGGTTGTAATCGATAAACTCAGTAAGTCTACACACTTTATTCCTGTAAAGTTTACTTTTAAAGCTATAAACATTGTTGAAATATTCATGAAAGAAATTTTTAGACTGCATGGTATTCCTAAAATGGTGATTTTAGATAGATATGTAAAATTCACATCCACTTTTTGGAAGGAATTGTTTGCAGGGCTAAATACTAATTTGAATTTTAGTACGAGTTATCATCCACAAACGGATGGACAGATCGAAAGGACAAACCAAATCATAGAGGATATGCTCCGCATGTATGTAAGAACAAAACCAAACAAGTGGGAAGACTACCTACTCTTGGTAGAATTTGCATATAATAATGGGTACCAAACTTCGACTAAGTTGAGCCCTTTCGAAATATTGTACAATAGAAAGTGTACGACTCCAATTAGCTGGGATAACCCAGCTGACAGACTCATGGTTGGACCAAAGATGCTCCAAGAAATGGAGAACATGGTAAGGAAGGTACAACAAAACTTGAAAGAAGCACGGGATAGATAAACGAGCTATGCAGATCAGAAAATAAGACACTTGTAATTTCAAGTAGGAGACCATGTTTATTTGAAGGTCAAAGCCCAAAAAATCTCATTGAAGTTAGGGAATTGTGCCAAGCTGGAACCCAGGTTTTGTGGGCCCTTCGAGATGTTAGCTCGAATTGGAATCGTAGCATATCAACTTGCACTTCTAGCTAATCTAAGAATTCATAATGTATTTCATGTTTCTTTGTTGAAAAAGTATATTCATGACCCTACTCATATGATTGATTGGAACTTGGTGCAGGTGGAACCTAAAGGTGAGTTCCAGGTGGAACCCCTGTGCATTTTGGACTAGAGAGAAATAGCACTTTGGAACAAATTCGTCGCTCAGGTAAACATGCAAAGGAAGCACTTTAGTCCTGAGGAGGCCACTTGGGAGTTGGAGGGAGATTTGCAGAAATATCACCCAACCCTATTCCAAGAAAGGAATGAACACTGAGAGCAATGTTTTACTAAAGAGGGAAAGGATGTGACATCCCCAAAAATAAAATATTTTTGAAATTTAAAATTTTCTGGAAATTTATTCTGTTTTTAGTAAATTCGAATTTGGAATTTTTTGTAAATTCTGAATTTCAAATTTGGTAATTGTAATTAATTATTATGACTGTTGGGAAGAGACCTGATTTGACCCAACTAACTATTTAACTATGACACTTTTATAAAAATAGAATATTTATATTAATTGCAGGAGGACAAAAGGAACATCCATGTTAAAATCAGCTGACCATGAGTCCATGAGTGGGGAACATGTTGGAACTACCTCTAGGTTGATTATTACAAGTGGAAAATCAGAGATTTGGCCATTGGCAGCCCAAAATTAGGGATTTAGAAAGCTATGAAAATTCCCAAAGGAGGTAAAAAGACCTGGGAAAAATTTATAAAGGGAATATGTGAGGAGGCAGGACGTTGCCAAGTATGCTGGGGAAAAAGACTATGAATTCTCTTATTGTTATGAACACTAGTGATTGAATGTGAGGCAAGAGGAATCTGCTGAAACGGAAAGACATTTGTTGAGGAGGAGATTCCAAGTTTTCCCTCATGGATTCATGGTCAGGCTAGGGGGTGAATAGGGTAAGTGGATTTGGCTGCCCTATTCTATGGTTGGGAGGAACGTGGTTGTTCTGTTTGTTTTACAGCAAGTTAATTCAGATATGTCCTCTTAACCCTCCTCTGTTTAAAATCATTAAATGGCTGGTATAATGCATCTGTTAATCATAAATTGTGTAATATTATGGACGAAAGATCGAAATCAAATGTGATTACCTCTGTTGCATTTTATTGCTGGGTAAATACTAAATTTCCATCAATCTACTAGTTGTGAAAATAGGCATGGTTAAGTCTTGAAGAATAGTTTCCTATGGATTAATTGATTGTTGTATTAAAGTAAAAGCGGTGGACGATTTTTCCCCAACTGAATGGTACTTACCGTAATGAACTAATTTAGGTGTATAGGGTAAACAAAAATTGAATAACGAAAGTATGCATACATATATAGTGTAAACAAAAATTGGATAATGAAAATATGCATATATATAGACGTATATTTATATTTCATGTAGGTTATGACCTATACAGAAATTATTGTATATGAAGGTATTAAACTAATGAAGCCGATTTTAGCACGATTTTTCCTAAGAGCTCTGCCTGCCATGAGGTCTTCACCTTTAAGTATTCGAAATCATGTATTTAGACTATTGTTTAATGGCATAAACTGTAGAGAACAAAATGGTGTAAAAAGAAGAGGTCAATTGGGTTTCAGCGATTGCAAATGTCGAACACACACACACACACACAAAAAGACCACACTGTTTGCCAAATTGAGATATGAGAAAGGACTGTTGGCCCAGCACTTCGGGGTTTCAGGGTTCGTGGTTTTGGGGTTTACGAACACCTGACACATAAGAAAAATGAACTAACAAATGATGAATTGCTAAATGGGAAAAGCTATGGGCGTAGCACTTCGAGGTTTCGAGGTTTACGAACACCTGATGCACAAACAAAATGAACTAAGAAATATCGAATTACGAAATGGGAAAAGTCTATGGGACTAGCACTTCAAGGTTTCAGGGTTTATGAACACCTGACGCACAAACAAAATGAACTAAGAAATCCTGAATTGCAAAATGGGAAAAGTCTATGGGCCCAGCACTTCGGGGTTTCGGGGTTCATGATTTCGGGGTTTACGAACACCTGACACTCAAATAAAATGAACAAAGAAATGTCGGATTACAAAATGGGAAAAGTTAGTAGGCCCAACACTTCGAGGTTTCAAGGTTTGGGATTTCAGGGTTTACGAACACCTGACGCATAAACAAAATGAAATAAGAAATGTTGAATTGCAAAATGAGAAAAGTTTGTGGGCCCCATCACTTCAGGGTTTCAGGGTTCAAGATTTCAGGGTTTAGTAAAGCAAAGGAACCCCTTGCATATGTAACAAGCAAGTCCCAAATGTCAAAATGTCAAATTTGTATATAATCTCCTTTTAAAATCACACTCTCCAACAAATGGGATCCTTCAAGTTAACTATGCTTTGATGTGTAAGTTACTGGTGTCTAAGAGTGAAACCCAAGTTAGGTAGATATAATTTCATGTTTATGTTTCTATAGGTAAAGATGCAGGATTGTAGCACGTAACTGAGTTTTCCCATTGATTAAACTAGAATCAAGATGAAACTATACCTACTGTTCTAGTAGTCATGAAGATCCAACCTTGCAATTAAAAACATAATTAAATGTGTAGAGCTGATTACTTTGACAATTTCAGACTCCCTTCTTTTTTTTAATTCTCTGTATAGATTCCCTTAGATGATTATAATGATCTAAGAAATTTTGATGTATAAACATGAGCGACAATGACTGAGTATTCGTTTATTTCTGTAATAAGCTATACAAGGTAATAACATTACTAAAGTATCGATGCATGACCAGGATACAAATTTAATAGGATTATAGGCATATATTTTTATATTATTGGATACCTGTACAATAGTTTAATATTCTAGAGCCCCTTTTCTTTCATTGAGATGTGATTCAAAATATGTGGGCCTTTGGAATACATAGATTCCATACAATGCATAAAAATTCAGACTATACAGATAACAAGTAGTCGAAGCACTACCGGCTTTTCGCGATTTAGGGTTTCACAATGCATGTGTTCATCCTGTTCTCTGTCCTTTTAAAAGGCTGAAACCCAAAATAGGGCCTAATGGCTCCTTAGCTCCTCCCTTAAGTCGCTTCCCATACGACCAGTCCTGTGACTTGGGGATATTGCTCCGAGTGCTTTTCGAGGTTTCGCGATTCGAGATTTCGCGACTCTGGCTACAATGATTCTATGCCCTTCGAACTCTCGGGTCCCAAAATTCTGAAAAGGGCTTAATGGTTTTTGGATCTTCCTTTAGCCTCCGTTCATGCAACCATGCCTTATGACCTGAGGCTAACTCCTCTGAGCATGTCGTGATTTCGCGGTTCGTGAAGTTGCGATGCAACTCCAACCTCTCCTCCTTCTAATCCCCGAAGTCCAAAACTTTCCCTCTATTTTCCCCAAAGATGAAATGCTGAAATATTTCCCCCTTGAGAGATCAACGGTCCTGATTCTTTCAGGATTTCACGAATTGGGAGTTCGCGATGCAGCGACTCCAAAATCCCTTGCTTCTCCAAACCCCAAACTCCGAAATAGTGAAATTCGAAGTGCGAGATCAATGACTCCTGCTGCTTCTCATCCAACGGTCGCTACGAACCCTATACTATGGGAAGTGAATTTGGCTGCCCTATTCTATGGTTGGGAGGAACGTGAATGTTCCATTTGTTTTCTAGCGAGTTAATTCAGATATGTCTTCTTAAACTTCCTCTGTTTAAAATCATTAAATGGCTGGTATAATGCATCTGTTAATCATGAATTGCGTAATATTATGGACGGAAGATCGAAATCAAATGTGATCATCTCTGTTGCATTTTATTGATGGGTAAATACTAAATTTCCATCAATCTACTAGTTGCGAAAATAGGCCTGGTTAAGTCCCAAATAATATTTTCCTCTGGGTTAATTGATTCTGGTATTAAAGTAAAAGCGGTGGATGAATTTTCCCCAATCGAATGATACTTACCATAATGAACTGATTTAGGTGTACAGGGTAAACAAAAATTGAATAATGAAAGTATGCATACATATACAGTGTAAACAGAAATTGGATAATGAAAATATGCATATATATAGACGTATATTTATACTTTCCTGTAGGTTATGACCTATACAAAAATTATTTTCGTGTAGGTTATGACCTATACAAAAATTATATGAAGCTGATTTTAGCACGATTTTTCCTAAGAGCTCTTCCTGCCATGAGGTCTTACACCTTTAAGTATTTGAAATCATGTAGTTATATTGTTGTTTAATGGCATAAACCGTAGAGAACAAAATGGTGTGAAAAGAAGAGGTCAATCGGGTTTCAGCGATTGCAAACGCCGAACACAAAAAAACAAAAACAAAAGGCCACATTGTTTGTTGAATCGCAAGATGCGAAAGGACTGTGGGCCCAGCACTTCAAGGTTTCGAGGTTTATGAACACCTGACGCACAAGCAAAATGAACTAAGAAATGTTGAATTACAAAATGGGAAAAGTCTGTCGGCCCAACACTTCGGGGTTTCAAGGTTGACGAACACCTGACGCACAAACAAAATGAACTAAGAAATGTCGAATTGCAAAATGGGAATAGTCTGTGGGCCCAGCACTTCGGGGTTTCGGGGTTCGAGGTTTCGGGGTTTATGAACACTTCGGGGTTTACAAACAAAGAATATATACAACCTGAGGATGAAAGATGGAGACTTGATGATAGAGCATATAAATTCCTTCAACAATGTGGTAAGTCAGCTATTATCTATTGATATTAAGATTTATGATGAAGATAAGTGTAATAGTTTATTGTTCTCTTTACCAAACTTGTGGGATATTTTGTTTTGGTCATAGGTAGTAATACAACTACTTTAAGTTTCAATGATGTGGTCTCATCCTTTTTGTTTGAATAGATGAGGCAGAAGAACATGGAAGAACAAAGCATAGATGCTTTATTTGCAAGAGGACGCTCCCATGAAATAAATAGATCTAAATCCTCAAGTAGGAGATCTAAATCTAAGGAAAAATCTAAATATCCCAGAAAATATGTAAAGGTATGATAGAGATGTGTAAAATAAGGGCACTACATGAAACAATGTATATGAAAAAGTGTTGAGAGAGGGAAGGGATTTGATGATGCTCCTTCTACAGAAGAAAAAATATTTGTAGTTGAAGGAGGGGATGTGTACTTGGTTTCTCCAAGCACATGTGCAGATCATGATG
>CBVK0100728475.1:0-10310 GCA_900067695.1 Picea abies
GGCCCTTTAGTTTTTCTTCACTTTCTTGTACTTCCTTCTTGACCATGCCTTGCGAAGATGCTACTTCTGTTGCCACCTTGTAGGATTCTTCCTATAGTGTTTCAATCTGTTGTGTGCGAGCCTGTTGTTGCGATCTCATATGGTTCATCTCTAAATATAGTTTTCTATTCTCTTCCATTGTGTCCATCATCTCTATTGGTGGTAATGTTCTCATTACTTCCTTAAATTTCTGCACCTTGTCCTGCAGAGCCTATAACTTATGCTCAATTTCCTGCAGATTTTTGTCTTCTGTCAGTTGTGTTCATATTCCCATTCTTTCTTCATATAGTTTTAGACACTCTACTTCTAGACCTTTGTTATTCTTGTCAGTTGATTCTGTCATCTTCTCCCTTTTCTCCCTCTTCTCTGGTGGAGTGCATAGTATATGGTGTGCTTCTAAATCAATAATCTTTTTACGGAAGCCTTGAATGGATTCACTGATCTTTGTCACATGTTCCTCTAATGGGTTTTCTTCCTCCCTAGGATTTTTTGGAATAATATTCCAACCCCTCTGGACCACATGTTTCACTCTCTCTGTCCTCTGTGTGACCTCATCCTGCTCCAGCCTAAGTTGATCATATTCTACTTGTAGCACTTCCTTATCTGCGACTACCTTTATCAACTCCATCGACATTGACATTGTGTGCAATTGTAGTTCCTACTTTATGCTAGTCTGCAAACCATGTAGCACTTCTACCGGCAAATGAGATAGCACCAAGTCAATACGACTAAGTGCCTTTGCATGCTCTTGTAATTCTTCGATAGGAAAATCTAAGTATCTCGCCTTTATTTTGATCGCCCATCACTCTCCTAATGTCGTAGATGGGTGAGATGTCATATGTTTCACCTCTGTCATGTTTTTCGTTCTCTCCATATTTTCCTATTCACCAGTTCTGACTTGCACAATCCTGGTTGTCTCCAAAATTTGTCGCAGTTCGAAAATTTGTGCTTGCACGTCCAAGTGCCTTTCTTATTGATTTTGCACCGCTCTCTTAAAATATTCCTCAGTCACTTATTTGACTTGATCCACAATATTTTTTAAGTCATCCTCTAACAGGGCCTGGATGGCCACTTGCTTGATTGCTTCTCTCTTCTTTCAATGCGGTATTAATCTTTTCGTATCTTGTTCCTTCCAGTTCTCGCCCTAGCATGGTACTGTATTCTATGTTTCTCCTGTGTTATTTCATTCCCCTTCATGTTCCTCTTCTTCTTCATCATCTCTTATTTCTTATTTCTTGCTGTTGTGTCTTTGGTTTCTATGTTTCTGGTACCAGGGATTTATATTCGCCCTCCCAATCTTCTATGATATGTCCCACATCAACCTCTATCAACTTGTATCTGCACATTAGCCATTGCTGCTTTGGGTCCTTATTGGCCTGAATGTACATATGATTTCTTCCATATTTTAGGCACACAAGCCCCTTGTATGCTTCTACTACTTGTGGTAGTATGCGCACTGCATTTTGGATACTCGTCTAGGTTACTTCCTTGTATACATAGAATGTAATGTTGTTATCTAGTTTCCTCTCCTTGTGCGCAATATGCCATAAGTTTACATATATTGATGCTAAACATGGATTCTTCGTAGCTCCAAAAATTTGAGTGTCCTCTGGTTCCCTCCAAGCCACTAATGCTATCAATATTAACAACTAGACGTAATGAAATTCCATACCCTTGTCTTGAGCTTCCCTGCAATATATCAAGAACTGGTTCAGTATGAATGTTTCATAGCTCATTTGAACTCCTACGATGAACTTCTCATCCTCTGCTATCACACCTGGTTGTATCTAATCCTTGAGATGTTTTCTTAATAACTTGTATGCTAGAACCTACGTCATGAAACTGAGTGTATCATCGTTGATGCTTGCAACATACAAACTGCCTGCACATTTGAATGTGTCATACTTGTTCCTCATTTTTCTTTGTCTTGTCTGTGAATAATAGCGATGAGTCTTCCCCTTTTGATGGAAACCTGGTTATATTCACAATCAACTATGTGTCTATGGACACCAATCTATTTAACCATAGAAATCCTCTATGTACACAACTCAGTAATAAATTAACACAAATATTTATCTCCACGCTCATACCAAAATGTGGAATATCAAAAATATTTAGAATACGTGTCTTTTCTAGCCTCATCTCCCATTCCTGTGGCTCTACTATTATTTCTTGTAAATGTGGTGTGATTCTTACGATTTAGTACTTATCTAGAGCCAATTCTGGAAACTTCTTCATATTTGTCAAGTCATGGTATACATACCATAGGATTCCTAGTATGCCAATCATAACGTCCTCAATGATGACACCTTGTGGAATTTCTGGCTCGACGAGTTCATACTTTATCTCTTTCTATAACTTCACCTTCTTTGTTATTGGATTCCTTTGTGGTATATAATTCCTTGGATAGTTAACCAAGGTTGACCCTGATGTTTATGCTCTCGGTGTTTCCGTGGTCACATGTATTGATGTCTGCTTGGTGCGTTGTTTCTTCGATTGTGACAAAGCTTCTCTTGTCTTTGGTGGCGCCATTTCTCTCTGCAACTTCTCTCTTGGAAATTGACTTCTTCAACTCTATTTGTATTCACTCATCTCTTTATTCTTCACCGCTCTCTATGAAAACTCAATTGACAATAACTTCTTTTCATCAACCCTTCAACTTATTTGATCACTTGTCGCTAGTTTTTTCTATTCTTCACAACCAAACCTCTAGTCTAATCCAACTTGTACTTCACATTCAATTCTTGCGATACTCTGCAATAAATTCGGCTTATTCTGTGGATCATGGTCTAGATCATGTCAATCTTTCACGACCTTGTCGCCGCTTTCCATTTAAGACTACATGTCTCTACTACTTGGTCGTTATGATCACTCTTTAATTCTTGTCCCATCATTTATGCTCTTTAATGTGTTTCCCTCCCTCTGCACATATCTCCAATCTTCCTTCCTGTGCATAGTTCCTTCCTCTTTCCACATCTCTATGACCTTTCTGGACTTATCTCATTATTCATTTATCCGTATGCATCACTTCAACCTTCAAATTATTTTGTTTATTTTATTCTTTTCTTTTTCTTTCTCTTCTATACTACACTATAATAAAAGTACTATGGTACACATATTGTGCGCTCTGACTACTGCGCTGACGTATGACTGTCCCTGTATAGTTTTAGTCGAATACCATTAACTAATCCTTCCAAAACTTCTACATTCATTTTTTCCAATTGAAAAACACTCACATATTTCACAAATGTGATCACATATGGACACAACCAATGCATTTGAAACTTTCCAGGGTGCTACAAAAACTTTATGTTGCAAAGCAAAACTAAGTCGCTTGTCTAAAACTTTTTTCTGTTTAATATGCCTATCATGCCATGATTTCTTGTGCGCTTTCTAAACTTGCTGATGGAAACCTACGATAAAATAGTCCTCTTCCATCTGTACTAGCTCTGATAATCTCTTCTCCACTGTGCTAGATTCTGTAAGCTCTATCAGCACAACAATGCGCATACTCGGTACTATGAATTCCATATGCATAACAACTTCTTGTCCATACACTAGTCTAAATGGGGTTTGTCTTGTCGACTTCTTACTTTTAGTCCTATATGACCATAATATTGTTGGAATATTCAAGTACCAATTGTATCAAATTACATTACACACCTTCATCAGTGCATGTTCTAGGATCTTATTGAATGCTTCCATTATCCCATTTTCTTGAGGATGATACATTGTGCTCTTCTGATGATGAATTTGAAGCTCCTCTTTGAATGCTATAATCGTCCTATTCAGAAAATGAGTTCCCTGATCACTCATAAGTATTCTGGAGCATCCAAACCTTGTCACCATGTTTTAAAACAAGAGTCACACAACTGTCTCCACGCTGCAATCTCTCACTAGCTTTGCTTCAACCCATCTGGTCAAATAATATGTCCCAGTAATGATGTATTTGGCTCTTGATCTCTTTGCTGGGGGATTGATCGACCAAACAAAGTCCACTACCCATTTTTTAAATTTTTTTAATTTCACTTATGGTACTAAGGTCATCTCATCTCTCCTATAAGGCTTCCCAATTCTTTGGAAAACATCACAAGTCTTACAAAATTCCTTCGCATCCTTATGAAGGGTAGGCCACCACAATCCTACGTGAAAAATCTTCTGATCCATTTATTTTCCCAGATAATGATCTCCTCTAACCCCTTCATGTGCCTCTAACAATATCATATTTCTTTCATGTTTTAATACACATCGTCGCAGAATACCATCTGCGCCTAACTTGTACAAATTTCCTGCTATAAGTTGATAGTTTGCGACCTTCACTACTAATTACTTCTTCTGCGCAACTGTAAACTCAAGTGGGGTTAGTCCTGTGCTCAAGAACTGGACTATGTCTGTAAAATAGTCATCAACCATTTGTATTGAAAATAAATGTGTATCTAGTAAGCTATCATCCAAGTCTCCCATCTCTTTCCCTGATAGTATGCACGATAAGTGATCTAGTCTTGAATTAAACTTCCTTGGTTTCACAATTACCTCAAAGGCACATTTTTGAAACAATAATATCCATCTACATATTCTCCCCCCCAACACTAGATTATTGACCAAATATCTTAGTGTATAATGGTCTGTGCACATCTTAAAGTGTGAACCCAACAAGTAATGTTCGAACTTCTGTAATGAATACACCATTTCCAACCCTTCACATTCTATTGTAGTATAGTTATGTTTTGTGGTTGACAACTTAATCCTTTCAAAAGTAATGGGGTGATATATATCTCCTTCTCCATGCTAAGCTAATACTATTCCTAAAGTTACAGATGATGCATCCACATGAACATGAAACTCCTTCTTCTAATATAGAAATATCAAAATTGGCACGTTAACCAATTTTTGCTTCAAATTATCTAAACCTTCCTGAAATTCATCACTCCATTGAAACTTATTCTCCTTCTTCAACAATATTTCCATCAGGGCCATAATCTATGCATATCCTTTAATGAACTTCATGTAGTACCCTATATGCCCCAACATTGCTCATAATTGTCACACTGAAGTTGGCGGTGGTAAATCAATAATCACAACAATATTCACGAGATATACCAACGATCCTTGCTTGCACAATACATGTCCTAGTAATATACCAAACAATGCATAGAAAATTCACTTCTTCAAATTTAAGGATATCTGAAACTACCTACACATATCCAACATCAAGTGCAAAATATTAACATGATCTTTCAATAAGATAAACATTGTCTAGTAATCTAAGTATACTTAAAAGAACTTATGGATGAACTCTTTAAATTCTACTACAACCACTCTAGAGAATAATGTTGGTCCATTATTCAATCCAAAAGGAATCACTGTGTACTGGTAACACCTCCATTATGTCACAAATGTAGTCTGATATCTATCTTTCCGTGCAATCTTGATCTAATGATATCCTGAAAATCCATCTATGAATGAATATTCTTATTGCCTCCTACACTTTCCAACACTTCATTTGTAAACGATGTAGGAAATGGATCATGTAAACATGCTTCATTTAACTTCCTCATATCTACACAAATTTTGATCCCTCCTTTCTTGTTATCATGAAACATCATTGGACTAATCCACTCTTATTTTGTGACATGTTCAATAGTTCCAGCTTCTAACATCTTGTCTATCTCCACTTTCACCTTCTTCTTATACACCAAGTTTAATATGTATGGCCTCTACTTCACTGGTTTTGCATCTAGTTTCAAGGGAATCTTCATCTCTCCTAAATCCTTAACAATCCCTTTCATCTCTGAAAAATCAGTCTGAAACAGATCACGATACTTGCACAATAATTCCACTATCTTCTCAAAAGTCTCTTCATTCCAATAGTCTCCTATGTTCACAATTTTGTGTTTATATTCTATATTGATATTTACCATGTGCATCCTCAATGGATTTGCATATACATCTAATTCAAGCCATGGTCCTTATACTGTGAACTCTCCTTTAGTTTATGGTATTTGCACATTTTTGGGATCTTCGTCTTCATCTTGGTATTCTTCAATAACATTATAACAGTGCAAAATTTCTCCAACTATCACAGAATATCTATGCGCACTACATACAGGTACTAGTTCTACCAAGTCTTTTGCTGAAAAAATATTTTTCTTGATGACTTGTAAAGCTGAGTCAATTAAAGGAGCATCATTTTCAAAGATAAAAGTTACCTTGAAATTCTACATTAATTCTTCCCAATCTGCAGTTTCTCTGTGCACTTCCAGTTCCAAGTACCAATTCTTTGGGATTGTGTCCAAGGTGTTTACAAACAAATGTGTCCATTCTTGCATGGGTAATTTATTCCATGTCGCAATACACCGTGTAACATTCTCCATCGGGCAACTTAATCCTATGTACTTATGCATAGTAGCGTCATTCTCTATCCCGAACTTGACTTGTAATAGTATTCTACACTGCTTCCAATCTCTTATTCCATCCTTATGAGCATCCGACCATCTTATCAGGATCTCTTTCAACATGAAATCTAATGCTAATAATATGTGTTGATATGATATTGGCAATTCAAATTCTCTTGTAAAATTAGCTACATTGGTTAGTATGTCATACCTTGGAGGATCACAAACCTCAGTTTCCAATTCATCGCAATGCACAAGTAATTTGAGCACATTTCCTTGTAGATACTTTGTGCAATCTATGCTACCAATTGTCCAAACCTTATTCTAAATATAACACACATGAACTAATAATCCTCCAACTAAGTACACCATTGGATGTAGGGTTCACATAATTTTCCATCTGCACAGTCATGTTATACATGATGTCTATCTCTTTTCACTTTATTGGTTCTACATATCTTATTCCTTCAGTAGGATCCAACGAGCTAGTAAAATTCAAGTTGTCTACTTAAAATATTATCTGTCTCTTCTTTAGGTCAATAATAGTCTAGTTGTAGAAGTCCCAATCAATTCCAAGGAGTGCTTCCATCTGCCATCTCAATCACTTTGAAATTGGCCACGTTGTGCACTCCATCAATGATAAAAATTACCTCTGTCAAACTTCCAATTGGAATGATCTTATGCTGGTTCGCTAACCTCAACTGAATGGGTGACCAAATAAATTTAAGTTGGCCCATCATCTCCCAAGTCTGCCTTGGGATGACATTCACATCAGAACCTAGATCCATAATAATATCATCAATGTCGTAGTTTCATATCTATGCATTGAGTCAAAACTCCCTATTTGTTCTCTTCTTATGGTGCACATGATTAACTGATTTGTGTGCAACAAGTATCTCTTTCTCTTGGTTGTAACAATCAATCATTCCACATACCATACTCAAAGAAGACTCATATTTTATTAACTCTACAAAACTTTTTAGAAAACTATTCAAATTTCTTACCTTATCAACTTACCTTTATGAATGGTCGTAGACTGGTGGAATATCATATACTAGTGGTTTGTCATACAAAGGTGGCATAGTCAAAGTTGAGGCTATCCACTATGCTCCTATCACTTCTTTACTTGCTTTCATATATGTCTCTTTCTCCTTTCTAGGGTCAAACATTGGTTGAGGATCTCTTGCTTTCCTTACCCACCGGTGGATCCTATTTCCTTGATATGTCACATAAGCTTTGGTCCTGGTTCCTTCGTGCAGAATCACTACTATATTAGGTTGTTGATCACGTGCCTCTGCTACTATCATTAATACATTTACATTTTTCTTTTCTTGAAATTTTTTGATCAATTGTGGATAATCCTCCATTGCATGGTCTAGATTTATATAATACGTACATTTCGTGTAGGGATTCAGGTAGTCTCATGCTAAATGTCTAGGTTGATTACAATTATAACATATAATAGGTCCTCTACCTTTGTTGAATCCTCCTCTTCTTGCTTTATTATAACCACTTGGAATATTATACTGTGGCGCTCCTCCTTCATATTCTTCTCCCTAGACTCTATATGTGTCTGTAGTGCACTCTCTCATCAAATAAAATGTGAAACAATCCTTCTCTTCATGTCCGATATACTTGAAAAAGTTACAAAATAGATTTCTCATAGTACTCTGGTACTTCTAGATCAATGGTAAATTATGAGGGTGGTGACCCACTGCCTTACAAATATTGCACCACAACCCCAATGGATTCAAATCTCCTGTATTCAAATACTGTTGAAAATATGGAAAATTATTCTTATGGTGTCCTTCTATTCTACATTTGGTGCACCAAGCCTCCTCGTGATTTTATTTTCCTTTCAAAAGATCCTACAACTGTATAGTTGACGCTACTAACTACGACTGCAATTGAGCCATCCCTGTGCCATTTTCTCATACTGGGGATGCTTATAATTTCATAGCAATTTCTAAGGCTTGTGACTACGACACGATATTATACTACGTCAAATGGAATTGTATATGCAACAACAATCCTACAATAAACCACTCAATATGTTGTTCATCTGGAATTTGGAATGTTAACCGATACTTTAGTATATTAAATATTTGATCATAGTCCCACACTAATTCATTTATTATCTTCTTGATCTCCTTCAACTCTATAATGTACTACGCCTTCCATGCAGTGGTTCCTGAATATGTGTTAACTTTCTTCCGTGTGCACTGCTCCTTTGTTGACTTTCCTGCAGTTTTCTCCTATGTGATTCCCAAAACTTACCCAAAATGTCCTTCTCCAACATCGTGCTTCCGATATTTCTCTCTTTATTTTTTTCTTTCTCTCCCCTTTTGACATCAATGGCAAAGGGTAACTCCCCCTGATGATTTCTCTCCCCCTGTCTTCTTTGTAAAATACCGTGTATATCACTGTGGGGCAGAAACTACTCCAAGTTTCTGTTGAAGATACTCAAATGTCTCTCTTAGGAGAGGTTTGGCGAAGATATCAACAATATGTTATTTTTTCCCAATGTACTCCAACTTGACATTCTTATCTTTGAATTGTTCCCGCATAAAGTGGAACTTGATCGAAATATGTTTGGTCTTGGAATGCATCACTAGATTCTTGGAGATATTTTACTTGTATGTTTTGCAGGGTTTGTTTCATCCAGAGGAACTGAGTACAACATGCTACTATTGCAATATATTCTTCTTCTACCATAGACAATGATACTGATGACTGCTTCTTTCTCAACCAAGACACCATACAATCACCCAAGTAGAAGGCTTCTCCACTAGTACTTCTTCTATCATCAATGCTTCCTTCCCAATCTGCATATGTGTAAGCAACCATAGTTATTTCATTCCCTTTTGGATACCATAATACAAAATTTTTTGTTCCTTTGAGATATACGAAGTTCCTCTTTACTACTATACCATGAGTTTCCTTCGATGTTGCTTGAAATATTGCAACCTATCCAACTTCTTGCATCACATCTGGTTTTGAGGCTATCACATAGAGTAAGCTACCACTCATTGATCTATAGAGTCTTTGATCTGATTCCTTAGATTCATCATATTTTCTCAACTTGCAACCAGTCACCATAGGAGTAATTACGGGTTTGCAATATTCAATTTCGAATTTCTTCAACATTTCTTTGATGTACTTGGTTTGGGAAATGAAAACTCCTTCGTCTAAATGAGATATTTGGAGTCCCAGAAAGAAATTCAACTCACCAAGTAGGGACATTTCAAACTCATTTTGCATGTCTTTGGAAAACTTCTTACTCAACCTGTCATCATCACTTCCAAAGACAATGTCATTCACATATACTTCAATGATAAGTATGTTTCCCTCATCCAATTTTATGTAGAGATTGTTATCTGCATTGCCCTTTCTGAATCCTTTTTGCTGTAAGTACTTGTCCAAAATTGAATACTAGGCTCTAGGGGATTTCTTTATTCCATACAAAGATTTCTTTAATATTCAAACACAATCTTCCATTTATGACAATAGAAACCCTTTTGGTTGTTCAATGTATACTTATTAGTTTAATTCTCCATTTACAAATGTTGGTTTTACATCTATCTGATAGAAAGTGATTCTTTTGGAACAAGCATAGGCCAAGATCATTTTGATTACTTCAATTCTGGAAATAGGGGAAAGAGTTTCTTCAAAATCTACTTCTTCAACTTGAGCATATCCTTGGCATACTAGACTTGCCTTTGTTTTTGGTTACTTGTCCATCTTCGTTTAGTTTGTTTTTGAACACCCATTTTGTTGGTTGTGGAGCCTGATTATCTTCCTAATTTATAGGTCTTTTACTTTCAGTTGTGTTTATACCCCACGAAGTATTTACACCCCAGAAGTATGTACACTCTT
>CBVK0100728477.1:0-11629 GCA_900067695.1 Picea abies
TTGGGGAAACTGGAGAATTGGCTTGCAATTGTTGGATCAAACACGAAATTTTGGGATCTTGTAGCCATTCTTGGCGAACCGCTTGGAGCCACTCTGGTACAATGAAGGAGAGGGAAAAAAGAGACCATTCATCTTAATACTTCCAGGAAAGAGAATCAAAATCACGTTGTCTTTTCCTTTCTTGTAGATGATCTCATAATCATATCCAAATAATTTAGTTACCCATTTTTGTTGCTCCAAGGAGGAAGGACATTGTTCCATAGAATACTTGAGGTTCTGATGATCTATATTAATTTGGAAACGTTTCCCCAATAAATAAGGGCACTGTTGGCTGCCTATATGAGTTATACCTTTAACATGATTGACCCAGGTTCAGGTCTACTAGGGATCCGACAAATCCTCTAAAACTATCGACCCTCCTGGTAAACCAAAAGACAACGCGGTACATAGAGTGCACTGCACAGTCTCACCCGAGATAGTTCTATGGGTGGCTACAATTCTCAGGTGCTTGTAGCCTGGGAATAAGTGGGGATTTGAGATTGTACTATGTGATCTTCAGTCCATTATTATATCCTTCATTTATCTTAGTTATTCTATTGTTCTTTATTCATGCATGTAAATCAACAGATATAACTAATTCATCAAAACATTCATGTAAGATCTAACCATTTCCAACAAATACATAAACACTAATCATTCCACATAACACATGATTTACTGTGGTTCACCCCCTCCTGGGCTACTTCCAAAAAGATTTGTCTCTTAATCTCTTTTATTATGGTTCTGTCATCTATGGCACCGTGCACACTACAAATCCATTCATACATTCACAAACCAGGCTCCACGAACTTTATGAGGTTGAATAGATTGCACCAGGCTCCCAAGCCTACGATCTAATCCTCAAGGTCTAGTTACTTCCCCCCCCCACATAACTCAATAGCTTACAAAAATGCATCAGATTATAGTCATGTTACAGACCTGTTACTCTATCTCACGTGAGTAACTCATAACAACTATCATAGACACCAACCCCCCCTAGATCTCCTAGGTGTTTATTTATATATATTCTTGGCTCATCAGTTATTAAATTCTCTTACCAAAACCCTAACCTAGTTATATCTTCTTGCACACTTTTCTCCTCTGAATGCACACTTTCTTTCCCTTATTTTTGCATGCGCTCCTCTCATTATTTTTTTCCAACTATCTTTCCTCCACGTCATTCCTTTTCCCCAAAATGGGCATGTGCCCAACAGGGCCCCAACACTAACATCATGAATCATCCCAAGTCACTACCGGAATTATGCACTATCATTGTTTGCTTCCTGCTTTGGATACTGCCTGCTACAGTGCGTCATACATATCCATTATCTGCTGGCACTGATGTTGAGCTTGAATACTCTTGTCGGACATAAAAGTGACCACCTACTTTGTGATAGTAGACTGTAGTATCTTTCCTCCTTCGTATCCGATATGCTCAATGTTTTTATTAGCTGCGTCACTCTCCATGAACAGTTGCTCCGCCTTTTCTTGCAGGGGATCCAACAACAACTGTCTTTCTATCTTCTGTGCTTGCAACACTTTCTCTTCCAACTGCAGGGCCTTCATCTTGGTGGCCATTTTGATATTCTCTAGAAGTGACACTATTTTATGTCATTGCTTCACCTCCGTCATTGCTGCATGGAGTTTATTTTCTTTCTCTTGGAGTTCTTGGAGGCTCCCATTCTCTAGGAGGTGAGTCCAGATTTGCGTGCTCTTCTCTAACAGCTTAGTGATTGTCTTCAGACTTTGGCCGATGCCCTCTGCAGCTGTTGTTGCCTCATGTTCTCACTGCGCTTTGAATTCTAGAGGATTAGTGGGTGTGACACGCTCCTCTAGCTCTTTGATAATCTCCTTGTATTCCTATATAGTCTGATCTATCCTGCAAAAATTCTCTTCTGACAACCCTACCTCCTCGTTTGTGTTTTCGGGAATTGCTTGGAACAACATGTGGATTTTCTTCTCCATATCTTCCACTTTTTTCTGTGCTCGCTCTTTCTTCCATTCTTCCAGGTTGAGGGCTTCCTTCATCGAGATATTATTTATCTAGGCTACTTTTAGGTTTGTGGCACCCTCTCTTGCTCTGGAATGAATCTCCCGCGCAACACTCACCTAAAGTTTGTACAATGATTTTGTTGGAATCTTGGTCAATTCCACATCCAATGTCTCTATGTCTTTGAGGGGTTTATGCATGGTTTCTTCATCAATGAACATAATCTTCGGTGTGATGATGAAATTGGCGCTCAACTATGCTGCAAATTGCACTGTCTCAGGCACTGACACTCCTTCCTTATCCTGCATGGGTGTTTCTTTTGGTGCATGTGTTACCCTGATCCATAGCTTCTCCAACACAACTTTGACTTCTTTCACTTGGTCTGCAATTGAAGTCATGTGCTTCTCCGCAGTCTCCCACACCTCAGCCAATATCTCCTCGACTGTTGTCACCACTAAATCCACATCATCTGGGGTTAGTGATATATGTTTATGTGGCTTATGGGCCTTTGCCTTCTTTCAGCCTCCACTGGTGTGCTCCCCTGGCCACTTCTCTTGGGTGGCTGATGGATCAGTACTAGTGGGCCTCTGGGTATCCCCTGCAGTAGTTGTACCTGTTTACTCAGAATCATGAATCTCCTGGGTTCTTGTCCCTTATTCTTCCTCCTCAAGGAGCTTTTTTGTCCCTGCGCCTGTTTCGTCCACATACACTTCTTTCGTTGAGGCCAGTGGTGGTTGTTTTGTGCGCTGTGGGGTTCTTGGTTTATTCTATGTTCTTGGTTTATTCTTGGCTGGGGTTCTGCCCCCCTTGGTGGTTTTTTCTATGTTCTTGGTTTATTCTTGGCTGGGGTTCTGCCCCCCTCTTGGCCTTGGGAACTCCTCTTTTTGGTTCCTACCACATTAGTTCCTGTTTGGTGTGCTGGGGCTAGTCTTCCCTGCGTCCGATTTTGTCATTTTGGTACTACGATTGGAATCTACGCTAACTTCCATTCCTCGGGCAACTCTTGGACCTCTCTTTGGATTTCGTCCTACGTGACACAGTAGTTGATTTGTAGCCATTCCTTGGATTTATCTTCCTTTGCTTGCATCCACAAACTATGGAGCGTTTCTCTGAAGTTGGCAACCTGTCCAAAATCCTGGACAATCTCTAGTGTAATGTTCCATGTGTCTGCAATAAGGTCCTGCATCTCTGTGAAGTACCTCGCAAAAATGTCTGTGTTCATTTTCTTTCTATTGGGTTTTGCGTTGCTACGTAGTGATACGTATCTTGATGAGCCTCAGGTCTTTCCATATACTTGTTGTAGACCAATTCTTTCCAACTAATGAGGCCAATGAGGATGAGTAACCACGAGTTGTGGAACTCATAGCCCCAGTTTTGTGTGTACTCACAATCCTCCAAGAATGAATTAAGGAGGTATGGGGCCCATATCATTGAGCTCCCCTTTTCACACTGTGCGGCAGCAACGAACACACCAGCCTATACTTCCTCTTTGCAGCACTTTCACATTAGTTTGCACTCGAGGATTCTGGTAGCAAACCTTGTCCTAGGATTGTTGATGTCACTAATCCTGATGCCCCTGTTGCCTCCCTCCATGCATAAGATTCCACCATACATAAGATTCCACCGGCCTATCCATACATAAGATTCCACCATGTACTTGTGCAAGAAGTTGCTTGACACAAGCGTTGATGTGATTTCCCCTCCCAAAGTGTAGGACATCCATTAGGTTCACGATGCTTGTGTTGTAAATCCCCAGGATCCACTGCGTCGACTCAAGCACTAACATGCTAGATGAACCTTCTCCCCTTCTTTCCAAATAGTTCTGGGACGTTGGGTCAGGAAATTTAGTGACATCCACCACATCATTGTCGAAGTATTTGATGGAAATCACTTCGCTGACCATGTCATCATCGACACACACCCCGCTCGAAATTTTTGGTAGACACAGGGTCCCTTCTACCTGTGACTGTGACCCTCTTTGCATGCTACTCTCAGCTTAGCCCTTCTGTTTGGCTTGTGGGGATGAGTCCCCCACCTCTAGTACACCCTCGTGTATTACTACCTGTGATACCTATGGTTCGTGGATCTATGTCGCTAAACCCATGGCCTGCTTGGTCTGTCGTTTCCCTTGTCCCCTTGAAGTATCAAACTTCGTTCTTTAGGGGTCCTCCATCTGCCCAGTCTCCTGTGTAGGGTTTTTCTCCTCCTCTACCGTTACCGAGTTTGTTTCATACTCTGGTGTGTGGAGTTCATCCACATCCACTACTATAGGTGTCACTTTCTCCCTTGTACCTGTCGTGCAAGAAGTACTGTGTGTGTTCTTGTCAGCCTTGCCTAGCTCTTCAAGTCAGGTTGGTGACATTGTGACAGGATCTAGGCTCTAAATCTGTAAAATCAAAAATTGCTTGGTCAAATTTTCTCTCTATTTCTCTTCCACTAGGTTTCACGTTCTCCACTTAGCAATTGACACAATGAGTTTGTTTTCCCCCTTTTTATGAATTTATAGAGGGACGACAGAGTGACAATTGTTTCTCACTGACAACTGTCCTTTTCCACTTTTGGCGGTGTGTCTTGCATGTGGTACCGTCATACATGTTAACCATTGTCCTTTGCATCTTGTTTTCAAAATTTTCCCTTTCCGTCATGCTATGGTCTTTACCTCTATGTTCGGAATTTCGCAGTTTCAACTACTGCAGTCAGTTGGCCCTTGATTTCCATAGTCGTCATTTTCTGAATTGTCGTGTTGTTTGACCATTGGTCCTTTTTCTGACGTGCTATGGTTTTTGGGTGCGCAGAGTCCTTGGATTCTATACCCTTTTATTCTTGTGAAATATTCTTATTTCATTGCACTCACTCAATGACTTGTGTGCGTGACCTCTTTTCCTTCTCGTTGCACTGATTTTCTCACTTGCACGCATATTTCTGCACATATTTTTTTTTCGTGGTAACTGTCAAGTTGCAGGTGGTCAAATGTCCTCATATAGTTTTGGCCCACTCCCATTGATCATGCCCTTCAATTCTGTCCCTTCCAAATCCTTCAGTTGTACATCTCCTCCATCTGTAACAGTCTTGACCTCATATGGTCCCAACCAATGCATTCTGAACTTCCCTGGATGTTGAAAACACTTGCTGTCATACAATAGGACTAGGTATCCTTCCTTGAAACTTTATTTCTTGATATGTTGGTCATGCCAAGCTTTGTCCCTTGATTTATGTACTTCTTGTGGAAATCCTGCTAGAATCCTATCTTCTTCCATGCTCACTAAATAACTTAACCTTTCTTGTACTGTGCCTCTCTCTACCATGTTTGTAATTGTTGCAACACGTAGACTTGGTACCAAGAATTCTAATGGGACCACTGCTTCTTTTCCATACAACAACCTAGATGGTGTCTGCCCTGACAACTTCTTATAGGTAGTTCTATATGCCCATAATACTGTTGGTATCTTTGAATCCCAGTCATCCCTGTTGACATTGCAAATATTGGTTAGAGCATTCTCTAGCATCTTGTTGAAATCTTCCATTGTTCCATTTGCTTGAGGATGGCATGGCGTACTTTTCTGATGGTATACCTCGAATTCTTCGGTTAGAGCTCTGATCACGTTGTTGATAAAGTGAGTGCCTTGGTCACTCATTAGGATCCTTGGACATCCAAATCTAGTGAGCACATGTTTAAACATGAAGTGTGTTGTTGTCTTTGCACTACAATATTTAATTGGTGTTTCCTCTGCCCATCTTGAGATTTATTTTGTTGCAGTGATGATGTATCATGCGCCTGATATTCTTGTGGGTGGGTGAATTCTCTGAACAAAATCGATAGCCCATTTTTCAAACACTTGTAGCGTTACTTGTGGATGTAAGGGCATCTCATCTTGTATTTTTGGTTTTCTAACCCTATGACAAACATCACATTTCTGACAGTAGTCCTTTGCATCTCGATGAGCAATTGGCCACCATAATCATGCACGTAGTACCTTCTATGAAATATCTTTTCCTGCATAGTGTCCTCTCACTATTCCTTCATGGGATTTTGCCAGTATCCTAGGCCTTTTGTGTTCTAGACGCATCTTCTCAAGATGTTGTCTGCCCCCATTTTATATAAGTGCCTGACAATTAACTGGTAGTCGGCTTCTCGAAAAACCATATTCTTCCTCTACGCAGTGTTAAATTATTGTGGCACAGTTCCTGTACTTAGATACTTAATAATGCCAACAAAATAGTCATCTGCGACCTGAACTGAAAATAACTGTGCGTAAGAGAAGGTATCCTCTAATTTTGTAGGATCCTCTCCATTGGTGACCCTTGATAAGTGATCAGGTCCTATGTTCATCTTCCCTGGTTTCATTATGACTTCACAGTCAAATTCTTGAAACAGTAGTAACCATCGATAGATTCTCTCCCCCAACACTAGCTTGTTGACTAGGTACTTAAGGGCTGAATGATCTGTGAACATCTTAAAGTGTTTGGTTTTCCAAGTAGATAATTCTTGAACTTTTGAAGTGCATATACCATTACCATACCTTCTCGCTCTGTAGTGTCGTAGTTATGCTCAAAGTTTGACAATTTTCTTCTTGCAAATGCTATGGGGTGATCCAAATATCCTGCTTCTGGTTGTGCCATAATAGCTCCTAGGGCTATGGTTGATGCATCTACATGCACATGGAATGTCTTCTCCCAATATGGAAATACTAATATATCTACATGCACATGGAATGTCTTCTCCCAATATGGAAATACTAATATGGGTGATGTGACCATATTATCCTTCACGGTGTCCAATCCTTTCTAACAACTCTCATTCCATTGGAATTTAATATCCTTCTTAAGTAATTTCTCCATCAACGCAGTGATCTGCGCATACCCCTTGATAAATTTCTGTAGTATCTTGTATGTCCTAATGTGGACCTCAACTAGTGCATTGATTCCAGTGGTGGTAAGTTCACAATTACTTCAATCTTTGTAGGATCAACGATCAAACCTTGTCTGCATACTCTGTGACCCAATAGAATTTCGAAGGGTCTTCCAAATATACATTTCTTAATGTTCAAAGATATTTGGTATTTCCTCCATCTTTCTAACATCGATCTCAACACCTCTACATGAGCCTTCAACAGGATATACACTATCCAATTATCCAAATATACCTCCAGAAACTGATGGATGATTTCTTTGAAGGAAACAATGACTACTCTGGAGAAAATTGTTGGTGCATTTTTCAGTCCCAAAGGCATGATTGTGTACTGGTAGGATCCCCATTATGTTGCAAAGGTAGTCTTGTGTCGATCTTTTGGTGCTATATTGATTTGGTGGTAGCCTAAGAATCCATCAGTGAATGAGTATGCTTCTTGGCCTCCCACATTTTCTAGGACTTCATCTGTAAAGGGTGTAGGGAAGGGGTCATGTAGGAAAGCGTCATTGAGTTTTCTCATATCTACACAGATTCTTATACCTCCTTTATTTTTCTCCTGAACTACCATAGGTCTTATCGATTCTGATTCTTCTACTGGTTATATGTTTCCCACTTCCAACATTCTATAGATTTCTTCTTTGATCTTCTGCTTGTAAATGGGGTTCAATCTATAAGGCCTTTGTCTGATAGGTCTTGCATTCGGTTTGAGGGGGATATTTATCTCTCCAACTTATCCTATGATACCCTTCATTTCTGTGAAGTTTGTTGGGAATAGGTCACTATACTCGCACAATAATTATGTTATCCTATCCACTGTTTGCTCTTCCCAGTAGTCTCCAATAATGGCCATATGGGGATTATCAACTGTCCCAATCTTGACTTTCTTCACCTTGATTGGCACAGAAATTACTTCTGATTCTAGAGGTGGACCTTCCACTTCTCTTTCTCCTTCAACTTCTTTGATCCAAATATCGCATGGATCATCTTCCTCTGGTACTTATTCTTGCACATGGTAGCATGACAATAGTTCTTTCACTATCTGTCTGTTCCGCTGTTATTCTTTTTTTATGAGTTCGACTTCCGATTCCTTAATGAATATCACCCCTCTTATTTGCTTAAGTGTTTCATTTATGTTGGGGTTCTCATGTTCAAATGATAAAGTGACTGTAAATTTTTTTTGTAGTAGTGTCCAACTCATAGTTCCTCTGCATAGTTCCTAGTCTGTATACCAGTTTTCTGGAATGCCCTCTAACGTGTGTACAAAATGATGAGGCCATTCTTCTAGGGATTTCATTTTCCACAACACTCTGCACTTCTCCAAGTGTTACACTGGTACCCCCTCTCCATCATATTTATGTTGTTGGTTGCTTCTCTGTACTGCACCAAACCTGATGCGCAGTAACCACTTACATTGGTGCTAGTCCTTGATTGTTTCTTTGTGTTTGCCCCACCATCTTATAGGTGTATCCTTAAGTGCGATATTGAGAACTAAAAATATCTGATTGTCTAATACTTTGTCTTCATATATCGTTAGGAATTATTCCAATTTGTTGATTCCATGGAAACTTGGAGGTTCTCTGACTTCTGTTCCAACCCATCTTACTAGGCGGTCTATTCGGGTGCATCTTCTGGTTGAAACCTCATGTAGGCATTGCTGCCAATTCTCCAAACATGTGTCTGAGTTGGAAGCACATGATGTGATACTTATCCAGCTAAGTACACCATCAATAGTTGGATTAAAGTAATCTTCGGTGTGCACGGTGGTCCGATACAGCTGGTTAATTTCTTCCAAGTATAAACATGTTGGTTCCACAAATCTTTCGTCTTCTGATGGATCTAGAGGAGCGATATCCCTATATTCACCTGACTCAAATGCCATCTTCCTAGTTTGCAGGTTGATTATCACCTAATTTTCAAATGCCCAATCCAATCCCAGTAATACTGGATATGGTGTTGTGCCATCCACGATTTCGATCACTTCGAAGTATGCCTTAGTGCGCACTCCGCCCAGATCTACTGTCACTCCTTTCAACCTCCCTATTGGTAGAAATCTGTTTTGGTTTGCTAACTTCATTTGGACTAGTAATTAGCCCAAGGTAGGTTCTCCCATGCATTTCCATGTATTTTTTGGCAATACATTCACTTCAAATCCCTGATCTGATATTACATCGCCCATGTTAAAATCTCTGATCTTGGCATTCAATCTAAACTCTCTATTGGTTCTCCTTCTGGCATGGAGGTGATTGAATATACTCTGTTCTAAATTTCCCTCATATTTTGTGGTACATCTATTTAATATATTATGTAATACTATAATGGATGATGGATACTTAAATTATTGAATGCAGGATTGCAGGAAAGTTTTAATACAAGTTACTTGGTTCCACAGGTGGACTTCACTGGTATGGTCCAACATTGACAACATTTCATACATTGGGATGTCTTGGGTATGTTGCGTGGTAGATGTAGATGCAACATTTTGCTTGCAAAATTCTTGTCTAGCCTCCTTAAAGGTCTCCTTATCCTTTTCTGCATCAGATCACTTGGGTGGCTCGATATTTTTCTTAATCCACTGGTTTTGTACTGGTTCCTATTTAGCCGCATCATCTCCTATTTTAGCACCTCCACGCATCACTATGTTGATGTTCCTACCATATTCTCTAGCTTATGTAGAGATCCATTGTACATTCTGATTGTTCTGATTCTGTTTCTCCTGTATCTTCCCCAATAGTGTTGTGCAATCCTCTGTAGCATGATCTACTGCGTGACAATATATACATGTTGTAGGTGGGAGAGGGAATTCTCTTGCATAGTGCCCTAGATGTTGGTAGTTATGGCACTCTACTGGACCTCTTCTATGTCCAAAGCCTCCTCTGCCTCATCCTCCCCCTCTACACCCTGCGCGATCTCCATGTGGTGTATTGTATTGTATTGAGGTCCCTAATTTTATTATGTAGGATTATACTAAGTCTACGCAGTGTTATACTGTGATTGCGCATTGTTATACTGCTACGACACAATATTATACTATAGTGGTGCTTGATTAAATTGAGGTGCAGCTTGCCCTATCATCATTCTGTCTGCCCTATCATCATTCTGTCTTTCACCCTATACATGTTTGACGTCCTTTCCCTAATCAGATCCATGGTTCTAAAGTCTTTGTCATTGTGGCATACTAACTTCCAAAAAGTGCAGTATGCATTATTTGGTACTGTTTGGTATTTTTTCATCATAGGAAAATGATATGGATCATTCTCGTGCATCTTGCAAAGTTCACACCAGGTTCCTCTTGTCAGCAATGGATTTAGCATCCCTATTTCCATATACTACACGAATGTTTGACATTTGTTCTTATGGTGCCCTTATGTTCTACATGTGGCACACAAAACAACTTCGTGCTTTTTCTTTCCATTATTCTGATTGAGTTGAAGGTAAGGTTCTTCATATCCTCCTTCAACTCCTCTATAGTTGGATTTGCCTTGTGGTACTAATTCTCCTCCATTTGCAAGGCTTCCCACAAATCCTTTTCTTGGGATTGGAATTTATGTTGTCTGAGTGGGTATTTCAAGTGTGGTAACAAAGAATTCACAAACAAATGCCTATGCTTCATGTCATCCATAGCATACCTCAATTTCCCTTTCAGACATTTAAATCATTGTTCAATTTCCCAGACAAATTCTCCTGGTTTCTCTCATATTTCTATCATCTCTTTCATGTATTGACCCTCTGAGCTTGGCTTCTGGAACTCATTAATCAATAATTTCTTAATGTCTGTCAGTTTCCTCGTCCTCCCAGGTGCACTGTTTACGTCTAGACTCATGTACCAGTCTAGTGCACAGTCTCTTAGCATGATATATAGTTGCACAAGTTTAGTATCTTCATGAGTGATTTTTTTTTCTTCCCAGATATTTGCACAAATGAACAAGTGTTTCTCAGGGTCTTTTGTTGCGTCTCCTCAAAATTTTGGTAACTGAATGGTGGGATCATGCCTTTCCATCCTGAATGTTGAACTGCTACCTCCATGTGATGTAGATACTTGACTAATGCTCCCTGAAATGGCTCCCAGAGTTGTTGTTCCTTGTGTATATGTACTTCCTACTATCTTCCTTCTCCCAAAATTCGGTTTCCTAAATGGTGGTGTTCTTTTTGGTGTGTTAGTCGCACATGGGTTTATCGGTTCCACATTGATATTAATATGGATAGGATTTCTACCTTCTATTCCTGCTCTTGGACCTCTTGTCTTCCTCTCATATGTTGTGAACAGGATTTCCTCGATCTTCTCCATAGTCCAGAGATCCTCTACCTCCTCTTCATCACTTGCCAAGCCTTCCCTCGTAGCTATGGATCTCTTCTTTGTGTTCACCTTGTATTGGTAGGGTACTCCACTGCGCGTCTTTCTATCTTTCGCCATGATCCGCTTGATCTGGTCATCGTCCATTGTGATTGGGTCCAAGGATTCCTCCCTATTTCCTTTATCCCTTTATCCTTCCATTTATCCTTTTTCTGTCAGTGCTTCCTCCATGCACGCAGGGAAGTTTAGTTGTTTGATTCCATCGTCATTACACCTTTGTTATAGAGAAATATCCTAATAGAAGTATACATCGATAGAATATACCTTCCTTAAGGCCTGTGTAGAAGCTCTTGCTCTGTTGTGCTATACAACTTTGCGATATCTACTGCAAATTCTATTA
>CBVK0100728482.1:0-22010 GCA_900067695.1 Picea abies
ACCAATTACCTCATGGAGCAAGAGTCCTCTCTGATGCAAGCCCAGGCCGGTAGTGATGGAAGTTGGTACTGCTGATAGGACAAGTCTGGCTGAGAAGAAGAACGATGGGCCCTCCAGGGCCATGCTCAAATCGATCTCTGCTCTCGGTACTCCATGTCTAGGACCATGTGGGCCTCGAGACATGATCTCCTTCGAGACATGATCTCCTAGTTATCCCTAGATATCGAGGATAACAAATCCTACTACATTTTTTTATAGATGTGGTACTCTTGTTTAATTTTTTTCTTGGGGCATGTATAGTTCAAATATGGGACTTAGAAATTTTTTGTGTCAATGACTTGAAATAGAGGTTCCTAGAAAAAAGGACCAGGAATCACACACATTAAACATTCAAATATAATAAACTTAATTTCTTGACATACATCATAGTTTAAGAAAAAAAATATAGCATTCTGAAAGCAGCGCACAAGGCATCGTCAAAATTTTTCCCGAATTAGTTTTCTTTGAAATTTATCAAAAAATAATAATGTTTGTTACATATTTCAGGAATCTGTTACATATTTCTAGAAATTTAAATGCGTTTTTCATATAGACTGGGATTGGGGCTCTTGCAGACCATAAAAGAAATAAGTACATGAAATAGGACTGTAGAAAGAAGAAGTGCGTGATAGTAGAGAGGAAGACTTGAAAAGAAGAAATTGGAAGTTATGAGTCTTTGGTTAGAGATTTCTATTTAAATAGGTAGAATAATTGGATTGATAAAGAAAGCAAGATGTGATCAGTATAGACTTACTATGAAGTTGATTCCTTTTTGTTGCTCTCGTCGACGACCACTAGAATCATGCCAATTGGTTGTTTCCCTTCGTCGGTGATCGTGTCCATTCTCCTTTGGAGCCATTCTTCAATGTAGCTTCTCATGGGGGCCACATTGATTTCATCCTGGATTTCTATGTTGAAAAGCTTGTTTTCTTATTTCTTTAGATCCATAGAAATACTATGCAGACCCTGTTCAATTTATTCATTATGTGTCGAATAGTCCAATATCCAGTTCTCGACATCATCTTCACCATATTCAAGGATGTCATAAAAATTTTCTAAAGACAACCCCTTTAAAATATAAACTTGTTCATCGAAGGCTTGCTTGGTTACGGACAAGGATTTGAGGATTAAGTTTGCGTCTTGAACCTCTTTGGTACTTCCAGCTTAGTCTATTTGGGTCAGGTTTCTGAATAATTCTTCTTTCTCTGATATGACTTGTTCACATGATTCGACAATGAGCTGCAGGTTCTTAACTTTCTCTTTCCAACATGCTTTTAATTGTTTCATCTGGTTTGGGGAGGGGAGATCCTCTTGTCTTCTTTTCAGAACTGAGATGTTGATGACATGGTTTCGAAAAGAGATCACTGTCTATAGATAGAAACGTTCATTTTTTAAATTCGTCTGCAAATGTTCGTGCAAATCCTTTTCCCTTGTTCGAAAGGAAGCTATATTTTGTGATGTTTTCGAGGATTCGGTAATTAGCTGCATTATTTTCTTTATATTCTTCTCTACATAGACTCTACAAGATGTGAGGAGGCTGGAGGATCCTTTTAACTTGGTTGTGTTAAGGTTTAGGCTATTATTAGGTTTCTTTTCAAACTACTAGATAACCATAGTATAGATAGGATCACTGAGAAATACACAATCACAAGAGATACATCATTTATCCTGGGAAACCCTCAAGGGGGAGAAAACCCAGCAAAAAATTCCTTAATATAGATAGCCAATACAATGCCAAGAGATAACTCAAACAATACATAAAGTCCTCTCCCAAGAATGTGCCTCTCTCTCTCTTCTTTCTTCTCCAACTGGAGCTCCAAACTTGCACTCTGATGAACAAGTGAGTGTCTGTCCAAATGAAGCACTAGCCTCTCTTATTTATACAATCTGGTAGGTGTGAACGAAAGTGTCTTTTCAATGGCAGGGCCGACTTCTCATTCTGGGTGGTTATAACTATTAGAATATAATGGATGTGCTCGTTTAACCATAGACAATATCACTATTTTCACCCAACCATAGGTCGAAGCCACCCCCGAGCAACTTAACCTTGACAGAGAATCATTGCAGAAGAAAACCCTAAGCTAGATAGCCAAACAAGATAGTGCACCTCTCTCCAAGGATAGCACACAAAATAGGAGTAACAATATCTAATCATAGAGTCCAAACCATAACCAAGAGATATTCTAGGCCAAAACTGAAATCTACTAGCTGCAATAGCTGCAATGGAAACTCTCCACCAAAATTGTGCACAAACTGGCCAACTACAGTGTACACAAGTGTTTCTTCTACAGTTCTGAGAATGCCTGCGAGAATGAAGACTAGCCTCCTGTATTTATACTAAAATTGGCAAATTGTCTGGGTCGACTTCTCATTCTGGGTGCCTATTTACTTAGTATATAGTATTTCCTTTAGACGACTTCTTCTCTTGGAGGCTAATAACCTAATACAAATTATCCTCTTGAGTCGATTTGTCTTCTAGGGTTATTATCCAACTAATTAGGGTTTCTTCTTGCTTCCCAAAATATTCTATTCTCGTCAGGTTTACATGTGGAGGTAAATACCTCCCGCAACTACCATAATATCAACACTCCCTCCTAGCAAGGGAGGTATTGAAGGTAATGGTCTTGAGAACAAACATACCATTCACCTGGTAGCATCAACATAGTTGTATAGACTATATCATGATTAGATCATGAGAACCATCATCACCATCAGTGTCATCAACTACATCATCTCTCGAAACCATACTCCATCTGAGTAATCAGACATGATGTTGGATAAGTCACTCACTCCATAGGGTAACACAAGAGCCATTCTTCTAAGCCAGACATATGTCCTAGAAGAATAAATGTCATGGACCATTTTTCGTCTGGGGAATTTCTGTCCATTGATTATCCATCTAGATGATAATTATTTCTAACACTATTGATAGTCTTCAAGGCAATTAGAACAATGTCATTCAATAGAACACAACTGTGTCTATCCATAGTAGTACACAACTATAATCCAGTGGTATACTACCACACCAAGTAGCACACAGTTACTTTATCAGTGACATATAGTCACAATCAGTGGAACACATCCACCACAGTAGTATACATCTATTGTCCAGAGAAATAGAATCTCCATAACAATCATATCACTTGATGTCAACTTGCATAGAAAACATTGTTATGATATATAAACTAAATCATCTAGGCCATTATTCCACTCACATCTGTGATATCTGGAAGAGCATCTTCCCTAAGAAAGTAAAACATCAATGATGAGTTATCTTGACTATTCTTCTCAAGCAAGGAAGAATAATTGTCTTGAATTCTAAGCCTGGACCATTCACCTATTTGGGTCATTCCTCTGGCACTAAACAAAGTGCAACATGGAGAAAATGAATCTTACCTAGGGACTGCATGTCCCTAATTTCTAAACCTGGACCTTTCACCTCTCTAGGCCATTCCTTCGGCACTACACAAAGTGAAACTTGGAGAGAATGAATCTTCCCTAGGGAATGACTATCTGGACCATTTCCTAAGGAAATGACTGCCCTACACCAACCTCCAAAACAAACCATTCTTCGAAACTGCTCACAGCTGTGAGCTTCGAAAGAATGATTGTCCAATGAGATGGACCAGTCTTCTTGACCAGTACGAAGAGTGACCGTCAAGAAGAGAGACTGTCCTAGAACATTCCCTATGTTAACCACAAGGGGAATCGTTGTCTATGGTACATTAGAAATCCATCGAACCATTTTCATTACGAAAATGACCATTTGATCTGGACCATTTTCTGAACTGGAAAATGCCTATCCGTCAGAAATCTCAAACCACTTTCTGAACTGGAAATGAACTGCTCAACCTAGACCATTTTTCAAACTGAAAGATGACTTTCCATAAATCAATAACACATCAGTGCTCCCTCCCAACCTAGGATTCATATCTTTCTTTTTCAATAACGATTTTGTCTCCATGAGCTCCATCTTGAGTGCACAAACTCTTTCATCTTGAATAGAGGCTTTAGCAAATTGTCTTCTTATCTACTCATCTATGAAGATATATATTGGAGAACCACTTCTCCTTTCTAGACTTCATCATGGAGAATGTAATGCTTGATCTCAATGTACTTCGGTCTTTTTGGAACACTGGTTTTCTGAAGGCATCATATAGCTCTAATTATCATAGTTGAATTCATCTCTTTTGTTTCCTGCTAGATCATAACATCGTGGAAAGGTTCAAACTTGGAACATATCCAAGTGATACTTCTTCTGTCATCATGAGAGATTTTTCATGGATTGCAAATCCATCATCCTTGAGTTCTAAGTAACCATTATAATACATTATATTTGTTATCAAAGGTTTTTCACCATGCTTTTGTTGTGCATTTGAGGCTCTGCACCAAGTTGTTTGAGTCCATACAAAACCTTCTTCCATCTGCATACAAGAGTCTCTTCCTACTATACCTCAAAGACTTGAGGTTGTTCTACATATGTTCTTTGTTCAATTATTCTAGAGAACATTCTTTGCATTCATATGATGTAAACTCCAACCCATGGATATTGTAGATGATATAATGGCTCATGTAGAGGTATGTCCAGTTTACTAGAACATGAAATCATCATAGTCTTCTCCCTCCATCTGGGAGAAACCTCTAGTTCTAGATCTCGCAATGCTTACATTCATAAGTCTTCCATATATTGTTCTTCATCACAACTTCCATTTCCTCTGCTTGATTTCTTTTAGTGAGTTCAGGTCAGGTTGGTAGTCTTGTGATTCTCAATACAATGACTAGTTGTTCTGTCTTTTCTTTCTCTTTTGGAATCTTCATGTTCTTCCTTATGTTTTTCTTTATCTCTTAGGTACATTGAGTTTTCTATAGATTCCATGCCTTGAAGATTCCAACTTCTTCCTTTCATCATAGGATCATGGATGTGGATGGACAACCAGGGATACTTTAAGGCTTATTTTCGAAGAACATTTCTTCTAAGGTCACACTGAACACGTGCTGCTTTTTCATAGTTGCTTCCATGGATAGATACTTTATTATCTTCAATGGATCATACAATTTAGGATTAGCTCCCTTCTAATCCTTTCTTCATGAATGAATGCATTCTCTTCTTTTGGAAATATATAATCGGCTCTCTCTATTTAGGAGAGTCCACGCTTCTGTCTACATTCTTATTGCTTTCTGCAAAGTGTCACAAATATTTTTCCAATTTCCTCTTGATTTTTGACTTCTTTCTATCTTTATTTATTCTATGTTTCTTCAAGATTGATGTTGATTTTGGCTTATCTTGCAGTTGTTACTTATGTAATATCTTCCACATGAATTGTTACTGGGGGTTGTTGATGTACTTCATCCTTTCATGTGTATTGTCTAACTTGTAGTCATAGTGATAGAAATCCTTATCTTGTTGTTATTCCATAGGTATAGTTTCTCTTGGAACATATTATCTTCTAGGAAATAGATATGCAAGATATGTACAGAAAACATGGTATGTACAAGAACTATGAGGAGTATTGTTACCTTGTCTTAGAAGAAGAAGTCTGTTTCATCCTTTTTAATCTTCTTTGAAGGTTCCTTTTCTTCGACAACTGATGCTTCGTGTGTCTCCTTCCTTTTATTTAGCTCGGTACAATGATTCTTGTAGTGACCATACTTTCAACAATTGAATCATTGTATTTATGACATATCTTTCTCTTGATTTGGCTTCTTCCTGGAGCCAAACTTCCTTTTATTCCTGAAATTCTTGAACCTTGCTGTGAAAGATTAATCATCGTATTTCTTTTGGGGTTTCTCTTTTGCATTGATCCTTGATTCTTCTTGTGCACAACAAGTCCAAAGTTCTTCAAATGTAGGATACTTCATCCTTCTGTTCATGCTTGAGGTAAATGCATCATGTGTCTTGGGAAGACCATTGAGTACTATGTTTACCAATTCCTTCTCTAAAATGATCTCTTCAATAGATTGTAGTTGATCTCTTAACTGAGAGATTCTCACAAAGTATGATGTTATGATGTCATCATCATTCATCTTCATGTCACAGAGCTCATTCTTCAGACTCATTACTTGTCCAATGTTTCTGACTAAGAAGAGGTTTGTTAGGGCATCGTACATCTTCTTAGACGAATCAAGATGGGATATGTAGGGTATCAGGTGGTATTTTATAGCATCCACTATGATGCTCATGGAATTCATGTCATTGTCTTTGAACTTCTCCATAACTCCAACGTTCTGCAGTTCCTTTTCTTTTCCTTTTTCAAACTCTCTTTCCACAATCTTTCCTTTCACGATATCCAACACTTTATTCTTGGAAAGGATGAGATCAATCCTTGTCTTCCATGCTCTAAAGTTAGAATCCCCATCTAACCTATTTTCTAACTTCATAGAGTAATTCATGGTTGTCTTGACTTGGTCAACCCTAGATTTGACCAAAAAATCAACCTTGATGTCTTAGCTTGTTGAGAGTACCAGGAGATGCGCTAGGCTAAGGCGCACTAGTATATATGGAAGTTAGGTAAATCCCTTCACTTAAGGTGCCTCAATGAGAGGATTAGGGTTTCTACAACTGCACCTGCTAGTAACCCTAGTGGCAGTGCTTTGGTAACTACTCCTACTAGAAACCCTAGCGACAGTTCTTCAACGAGCTTAGTATCCTTATGGCTATGCTCCCTTCCAATGGTTAGACTGAATGAAGGAGGCGTGGGACCATAACCTATTAGAATATAATGGATGTGCTCATCCATTATATTCTAATAGGTTATTGTCACCCAACCATAGGCCGAAGCCACCCCCAAGTACCTTAACCTTGATAGAGAATCATTTCGGAAGAAAACCCTAGGATAGATAGACAAACAAGATAGTGCACCTCTCTCCAAGGATAGTGCACCAAATAGGAGTAACAAGAGCTGATTAGAGAGTCCAAACCATAACCAAGAGAGAGTCCAGGCCAAAAAAAAAATCTGCTAGCTGTAGCAGCTGCAGCGTTAGTTCTCCTCCAAACTTGCGCACAAACTGGTCAACTGCAGTGCACAAAGTGTTGCTTCTGCAGTTCTGAGAATGCTTGCCAAAATGAAGGCTAGCCTCCTGTATTTATACTAAAACTGGCAAACTTTTTGGGTCGACTTCTCATTATGGGTGCTTATTTACTTAGTATATATTATTTCCTTTAGCCGACTTCTTCTCTTTGAGGCTAATAACCTAATACAAATTATCCTCTTGAGCCAACTTGTCTTCTAGGGTTATTAGCCAACTAATTAGGGTTTCTTCTTGCTTCCCGGAATATTCTATTCTCGTCAAGTTTACATGTGGAGGTAAATACCTCCCGCAATTACCATAATATCAACAATAGCCACCTTTAATTAATCTGGGGGCTGACTTCTCATTCTTCCTATTACAATTAGGGTTTGACGAATCTGCAAAAGGGGATTTGGTCATTTAGAATACTTGACATGATCAATCCACAAAAGGGGATTGATCTAATGAATAATACATCAATAATAATAGAATACTCTTTGTTGTTACAATATTTCAACACCCCCCCTTAACAAGACGGGTATTCTACAATAACATCAGGCAAGAGAGAGGACAACATTATCAACAACATCTTGGAACATTGACTGGTGTATCTATAAATCATCGAATTTTTTTCTCATCATTAATATCATCATTCTAAACAAAGAGATGGAATGGCATCATCATCTGCATCAACATGGATTAGTATAAAACTAATGCATCATCATCACAACATGAGGTTGGTCACATCATCACAACACGACGCTGACACATCATCACAGCACGAGGCTGGCACATCATCACAACAATTAAGCTGACACATCATCACAACAATTAAGATGGCACATCATCACAGCAATTAAGATGGCACATCATCACAACAATTAATATGGCACATCATCACAGCAATTAAGATGTCACATCATCACAACAATTAAGTTGGAACATCATCACAACAATTAAGCTGGCATATCATCAGCATGAGTTTGTCATTACAGCACTAGGCTGGAAACATCAACACAACACTACTCCCCCTTTCGAGGGAGGTCCTTTCAGACTATACCAAGCTTATCTCGAAAGTGCTCAAACTTTACACAAGATAGAGGCTTGGTCAACACATCAGCAACCTGTTCATCCGTGCTAACATATTGAAGCTTTATGGCTCCTCTTTGCACCATGTCACGGATGTAGTGATATCAGATTTCTACGTGTTTTGACTTGTCATGAAATACATGATTCTTTGTCATCTTTATGCAGCTCTGGTTATCACATAGGATCATGGTTTCTTCCATCTCTAGGTCAAATAGACCTGTCAACAACTTCTGAAGCCATATGGCTTCACAACTGGCAGAACACACAACAATGTATTATGCTTCCATTGTGTTGAGATCAATGCTTGATTGCTTCCTACTCTACCATGAGATCATGGCTAACCCCAAACTGAAAAAACATCCTGAAGTGATCTTCTTGTTAGAGACAATTCTAGCCCAATCTGAATTAGTGTCCCCACTCATTCTGAAGTCATGATCTCTATCATAACTAAGACCACAATCTAATGTACCCTTAAGGTACCTCATCGTTTTACAGCAACTAGGTGAACATGTATGGGTTCTACCAGAAACTGACTCAAAGTGTTCATGGAAAAACATATATCTGTTATGGTGTTTGTCAGATACATCAACGATCCAATGATCTATCTATACAACACGGCATCAATCAATTCTGAAGAAGTGTAGACTAGAAGTTTCAACTTTGTTTCCATGGGTGCATTCATGGACTTGCACTCTAACATATCAAATCTCTTCAGGATTTCAACTTCATACTTCCTTTGGTTAAGGAATATCCTCTCTGGGCTCTTCCATACCTCAAGACCTAAGAAATAATGCATTAGCCAAGGTCTTTCATCTCAAATTATGCAACGATATTCTTCTTACATTCGGTGATGAGATTTTCTTCTCCAATTAAGAATAAGTCATCCACATACAGTAGCAATATAACCAGATCATCATTCATAACCTTGAAGTAGAGATTATAATCAACTTTATTCTTGGTAAAGCCCAAGCTCGTCAGAAAACTGTCTATCCTTCCATACCAAGCTCTAGGAGCTTGCTTCAATCTGTACAGAGCCTTCTTCAACTTGGAGACATGAGTCTTCCTGTCTTCAACTTCAAATCCTTGAGGTTGTTCTATATACACTTCTTCTTCAATGACACCATTTAGGAAAGTTGTCTTTACGTCCATCTGGTGTAACTTCCACTTCATCTTAGCTGTAAGGGATATGGTGATTTTGATCGAAGTGTATCTGGCTACAGGAGAAAATTTCTCTTCATAATCAATGCCTTCATTTTGAGAAAATCCATGAGCATCAAACCTTGCTTTGTACTTCTCAATACTTCCATCAACAACATGTTTTATTTTGAAAATCCATCTAGAAGATACCACATCCTTGCTCTTCAGTATGCGAACTATTTCCCATACATCATTCTTTATGATGGATTGGTATTCTTTTGTCATGGCATATGTCCATTCTTTCTTTTGAATGGATTCTTCAAAGCAGGTAGGCTCCTTCTCTAAGAGATCACACATCAAAGCCATATAACTGGAGAATGGCTTAGGTCTATTCACTTGTCTCGTGGTTCCTTCGGGAACACCATACTTCTCTCAATCTTGAATAATATCCCTAGCCCAAGTAGGCTTTCTCTTATGGGAGATCGTCATATGGGGAGGTTCTTGAAATTCTACTATGTCATGATCTTCTATAATTTCCTCATCGGGAGAAGCTATGACTTCCCTCACTAGTTCTGCAACTCTGGGAGCTACAAGTTCCTCTTCATATACTTCTTCTGTCACACACCCACTATGGCATAATAAATTTTTTTCTTTTCCTCAAGGGATAGAATCCCTGAAGTCCTACGAGGGCCTAGCGTAGGCTAGTTCTTCCCTATTCACCTCCCTGTGATCGTGGGTTAGGACCACAGGCTGAAAAAACCAGGTGCATTTTCGTGTTTTCACGACTCAGCGATATAGTGATTCCAATCTTAAAGGTAGAATGGTGATGTCCACCTCCATGTGATCGTGGGTCAAGACCACAGGCCAAACAAGTATGGCGTCCTTTCGCTCTTTGTGGCTCAGCACTACCAGAGTGTCGAGTCTTTTGACTCTGCAAACCCCGACACAGTGAAGCGCCAAACCCCGAAAGGGCTAGCAAGTACAAGATTCTTGTTTGGGTCTTGTCCTCGTGACCACATTCAGTGACCCTGCACTTAAATCGGCAAGGACCTTACCAGCTCTTCTCAATTCGGGAAATCGCTATGCATGACTTCTTCCTTTCCCATTCCAATCCCCGAAATCCATGAAGTCTCCCAAGTTTCCCTCAAAAGGAGATCAACGGTTGTAAGCCTCCCCTGATCTGACGGTTTGGATCCTTTCGGGATTTCGGTGCCCAGGGGTTCGAGAAGCAACGATCCCAAAAACTCATGTCATGAAAATCTCTGAATTATGGTATGGGGATCCGTGTAGGATCAATGGCCCTTGATAGTGTGGATCCAATGGTCCACATGATTTCAGAATTTTTCCTAAGCTCTGACCGCTCACCACGCGTTTCCCTTGATGGACGGTCCAGATTCCTTTAGAACTTCTCTTTGACACTTTTCACTACTCATAACCTCACAGGTTGAAGCGTCGAGCTCTCGTGCTCTTCTTCTCTGAAATCCCGAGATGCGAAAGTCAGCAACAATTGACTTCCTCTTTTCACTTCTCACAACTCGCCACTTCATGAGTTGTAGCATCAAATCTTGGCACCTCTCCTTCATGAACCCTCGAGAAGCGATATTTATTATCCTTCTCGCGTTCTCGCTACTCAAGACTTTGCAAGTCCAAGGGTTGAACTTTGAGGCTCTTATCCCGTGAATCCCTAAGACGTGAGAAGTCAACGGAGCATTGACTCCCTTCTCCAGGCGACTCGTGTCCACCCGTCAATCACACAAGCCCCACCAGGAAATTCTGCCACGTATTCTCTCGTGCTTGGATCTCGGTACTTCACTACTCGGGAAGTCGTAAACGACTCCTTTCAACCTCCAAACTCACAAACCCCCGATACATGATGTATTGAGACACTAGATCCCATGGCTATCCTTCCTCTTTGATCAATGGCCTAGATCATATCGCGATCTCGCGACTCGGGACTTCGTGACTCCAAGAGTTAGGTCTTCCACCTCCAAACTCACGAATCCCCAATATGTGAAATGGATAGATATTTTCCACCTATCCTCTTTGATTAATGGCCCAAATCACATCGTGATCTTTCGACTTAGGACTTTGTGACTCCAAGAGTTGGGTCTTCCACCTTCAAACTTACGAATCCCCGATATGCGAAATGGATAGATCCCCAAGAGTCGAGACTTTTGGGACGTAGTCGAGTCCACTCTCCCACCTAGGTAAAGGTTAAGATCAATGGCTTATAGAGATCCGATCGGTCCCTGGGATCTATGGTCTAGGATTCCATCGTAATCTCACGACTCAGGACTTCGTGACTCCAAGAGCCCGGTCTTCCAACTCGAAACCCACGAATCCCCGATATGTGAAATGGTCATATCTCACTATCTCTTCTGATCTTGAATCATGAAGTTCAAACTCTCGGAGCTTCAGGCTCCCATGACCCCAAGACCTTAGAAAGCTACTCTTTCTTACATAAGGGTTCCAGACCTGGATTGCATGAACCCTCAGATGGTTCTTGGGCAATTATCCCTGATCTTAATCGAGTCTCTGGTAAGGTTCAACACGATTACAAGGTTTATGGGGTAATTCTCGGAAAAGAGTACTCTCAAGGGGCCTTCCCAGAATATTACGAGAAACAAAGAAAATAAGACGATTCTCGGTGGAGCGAACTCATGTCCCAGACTTAAACATTTATGAAGAAAACAACTATGGCATGTAAGCATACACAGGCATCCATTCTATCAAATCAACGTTAGGTAAACACTTCTATTCAGAACTATTTACAAGCACATAAAACTGAACACACAATTATGTCATTAACTTCAAAATAACACTTATCAAAAATAACACCAAAGGTGATGAAACTGCTGAGAGGGGTGCTCGTTTCCACCCAACCATAGGCTCAACGACTCCCAACGGATTTACCACTAGCCACCCCCGAGCTGAGACCACGATGCTATGAGACTGCATCTCTGTTTTCCAGTGACCAGGAGCGAAGGTTGCAATCCTTCCTCTCTGCTATAACTCACTCTGCATATTTCCAGAGTTCACCCCTCGCGTCTCCCCCCCAATCGCTTCTACCCCACGCCTTATCCTCTTGCGAGGTTGCATGTGGCGCGATTACCCTCGCGTTGGTCAGGCCTGATGGCTCTACGGATGGGTGGTTCACCTCCCATCCCTCATTAAACCATCTACCTACCAGCCTGCGAAATATTTAAATTCAGGGCCAGCGAGCCGCTTTTGGTTCTCCGAGCCAGTGGAGTCCAAATACGGTAAGCCTTTTTCACAAGGTCCATTCTCATCACACATTCAAATTCTTGAGTTTGCCACAGTTCTTGGCCAGTATAGTTATTTTTACAAACTGGGGGAAATAGGGTTTTACATCTTCAAGATGGCATCTTCTTGATTTCTTGAGTGTTGCGTCTTCATCAAAGGTCACATCCTTGTTGATCTCAATATGATGGTGACCTTGTATATAAACTCTGAATGCCTTGGAGACCTCATACTATCCAACAAATATTCTCTTCTTTCCTAAAGGATCTAGCTTGGTTCTCTTCTCTTTTGGAATATGTACAAATATTGGGCAGCCAAATATTTTGAGATGACTTGCTTCTATCTTCTTTCCGGGGAACATCTCTTCAGGGGTCTTGAACCCAAGTGCACTATGGGACTATCGGTTTTGTACATATACTGTTGTTTTTGTTGCTTCTACCCATAAGCACATAGGAAGATCTTGATCATGAATCATGGTCTTTACTACTTCCATTATAGTTATGTTATTTCTTTCTGCTACACCATTTTGTTGAGGATTGTAGGGAGTGGTGAGATCCCTCTTGATCCTGACATCTTTACAAAATCTTAAAAATTATTTTGAGGTGTATTCTCCTCCATTATCTTACCTGAGTATCTTGATCTTTCTTTTAGAAAGATTCTCTATCAAAGCTTTGAATTCCTTGAATTTACTAAACACTTCATCTTTTGATTTCAAAAGGTAAACCCAGGTTTTACGAGAATAATCATCAATAAAATATACATAGTATATATACCCATTGATGGAGTATGATGGCATTAGGACACACACACATTTGAGTGAATGAGTTCTAAGACTCCTTCTAATTTATTGTCTCTCTTCAGAAAAAGGTTCTTGATGTTCTTCCATTGTGCACATCCATTGCACACACCTTCATGGTCAACCATGAGTTCTGGTAGACCTATGACTTCCTTCCATACATACAGTAATGCCTTGTAGTTTATGTAGGCTAATATTTTATGCCAAAGTTCACATGGATTCTCAATGGTGTGGGTCATGGTTGCTTCTGAGTGACCCTTTAGCTTGTACAAGCCACCTTCTTCTTTTCCAATGACAATTTCTTCTTTCATGGTTTTTTCTTTAGCCCACATAAGAACTTCTCCATCTATAAAGGCAATTTTGAAGCCTTTTTTTTTTTAAAGCTAATATGGAGAGTAGGTTCTTTGTCAAACTTGGTACATAGAGTACATCCTTCATCTTCATTGGAGTCCTTAGATTCAACTTGTATTTTGATTCTCCTACTCCCTTGATAGGGTATTGATAATCATCTCCAAGTGTAACTTTATGAGAAAACTTATTTTATGAAAGGCAAGAGAGAATATCTCTTTGACCTGTCATGTGCTTGGAAGAACCACTATCAATGAGCCAAGTGTCCTCTCTAGGTGATATTGATCCTAAGAGGGTCAAGATTAAGACACAGTCTTCAATTCATTCTTTTATCATCTTCATGGGTGGCTCTTCATCTTCAACTGCATGGGCATGTTGCCTCTTTTTTTTCCTCTTGTATTCTTCTCATCTAGCTAGAAAATGTCTTTCAATATGTCCCATCTTGTCACAATGATAGCATTGATAAGATGAGAAGTCTCTTTCTTTTCTTTGTCCTTTCTTCTGGAATCTCTTTGGTTGAGATTCTTTATGTATGAATTTGTTTTGGGGGTGAGACTCTTTATGAGTTTCTTTCTAGAAGCAAGACTTCTTTCTTCCTCCTTTAGTATGAGTAGCTAGGGCTTGATCTTTGTCTCTTGATAGTAAATATTCTTGGTTAGATACTCTTGATTCTTCTTGAATACATTCTTCCCAAAGACTGTCAAATTTTAGTTTCTCCATTCTAGCACAAACAATTTGGATGAATGCATCCCATGGTCTTGTGAGACCATTAAGGGCCATCATTATGAGTTTGTCTTTGTCTATAGTATCTCCAATTTCTTCTAGTTGTTCTTTGAATTGATATATTCTGGAGAAATATTCCTCGATCGATTATCCTTTCTGCATCCTTGTATTCTTGAGTTGAGTTATTGGATTCATCTTCCGGTTTATGTTCTTTCCTTCATATAATCTGGTTAGGGCCTCAAACATTTCTTTTGGAGTCTTCTTTAAAGACACTTGAGGAATCAAGTGATATTTGATAGAATCCCCAATGATTCTTTTGGCCCTAATTATGTCCTTTTGGTGTTTTTCTTTATCTACAGCATCGACGGGTTTTGGTACTTCTTCTTTGACGAATATTGCTAGGTCATTCTCTTCAAGAATGAGTCCAATCCTATACTTCCAGGCACATAATTTTTCCACACCTTCTAGCTTGTCAACAAGCTTAGTGCTTGCAGACATCTTTTACCTAGAGCTAGGAAAATGACCAAAAAATGAAAATGCTCATAATTGAATTTTGAACTTACCAAGAGGTGTGCTTGGTTGAGGAGAGTAGCCTGGTGTTTTTAGATTTCAGAAAATCCAACTTTTACCCCTCCAAAATTGATCTGCGGATTTCTGGATTGGTGCTTCTGGTTTTTTGGTCCTTCTGGTACTCTGGTACTTCTAGTACTCTGGTAAATCTAGTTTTCTGGTACTTCTGGTACTTTGTGAAAACTAGGGTTTCACTTTGTGAAAATTAGGGCTTTTATTGAAGAAGAATTTGTGAAAACTAGGGTTTCACTTTCTGGGAGATCTAGCCACTAAAAAGTTCTGTTGAGAATGCCAAAGTGATCCTTGAGGAAGGGCACACTTTTCTAGATGGTTTTGGGGCTGAAATTCTTCTTCAATAAAATCCCTAATTTGCATGTACGACAACAATGAAATTTTTCTCTTTTTCTTGTGAAAGATGCTCTCTTAAGCTTAGCTCTAATACCACGTTAAGGTTTAAGCTATTATTAGGTTTCTTTTCAAATTACTAAATAACCATAGCATAGATAGGATCATTGAGAAATACACAATCACAAGAGACACATCATTTATCCTGGGAAACCCTCATGGGGGAGAAAACCAAGCAAAAACTTCCTTAATATAGATAGCCAATACAATTCCAAGAGATAACTCAAACAATACAGAAAGTCCTCTCCCAATAATGCGCCTCTCTCTCTCTCTTCTTTCTTCTCCAACAACAGCTCCAAACTTGCGCTCTGATGAACAAGTGAGTGTGTGTCCAAATGAGGCGCTAGCCTCTCTTATTTATACAATTTGGCAAGTGTGAACGGAAGTGCCTTTTCACTAGCAGGGCCGACTTCTAATTCTGGGTGGCTATAACCACCTTTAATTAATCTAGGGGATGACTTCTCATTCTTCCTATTACAATTAGGGTTTGACCAATCCACAAAAGGGGATTTGGTCATTTACAATACCTGACATGATCAATATGCAAAATGGGATTGATCTAATGAATAATAGATCAATAATAATAGAATACTCTTTGCAGTTACAATATTTCAACAAGTTGCAAGGGTGGCAGGCACAGTTTTTGCTAAAGGACTGGCAAACACTAGGGTAGGAATCAAAGCCTCCTCCAATTCCTTGATTCAGTCGTCCAGTCTGGCATTCTCTGCTTCAATTCCTCCAATGGAATCATCAAGAGCATCTACGGTTGCGCAGTGAAATCATAATATTTGGGACGACTGCATTTTCCTAAGGTTAATCTCTAAACGAGATTTCCCTTTCGTATTTGTTACATCTCTCTTTTCAATAATTAAATTTTTATATTGGTTGTCAAAAACAATGCTCTGGAATACGAAGGATTCATCTTCGTCAAAAATGTCAGTCTCATCTATTTCCATTTTTGAACTATGGTGCATTGTATTTGTGGGAGGATCAACTTTGTAGAACACATAATCCACACAAGTTTCAAGTTACATGTCCTCACTTTCAGTTTCAGGCTCTTTCGCCTGCCTTGCAATTTTTTTTCTCTTCTTCATCATGGGAAGATTGTGAGAACTATCAATTTTTCTGCGAGGATGATTCTTATCTCCTCCTCTGTTTGAATATTTATGGGTTTCTTTCTTACTGGGGTGGGTCGTTGAAGCAATTCTCCGTGATGTCGTGCTCTTGGGAGTGTTGGATGGGGACTGGACACTCTTCTCACCAGAGCCTTTTCCCTTTTGTCTGTACAATTTAGTTGCGCTTTGCAATGTCTCTACATCTCCATCATCAGGAGCAGGAGTGTTGTCATCACTATCTCTATCTTCAGTCAAGTGTATGTGGACAAAAGAGATGCTAAATCCAACTGATAGTAAATGTTCTCGAAAAATCCCATTAGGGTCGACCCTCTTAGACTTTCAATGTATTTTAGGTTCAAGTTCTTGAAATGGCCTGCGAATTCATCAATCTTGTTGACGTTTCTGAACATGAAGTCCCCGAAGGAATGAATTGTTTTTTCTCTTTCCATGGAAAATATGCAACCAGTAGTTGTATTGCCTTTCTATTTCTATAACAAACATCTTGTCCGTGATGTGACATGGAAGGAAATAAGGATTTTCCTTGGAGCCAAAGATCATTATTACACTGTAATTTTCCTTTTGTTCAAGTGTCCCCTTCCTGTCCAAAAACTTGGTTGCATGGCTAGACATCCGGGGAGCATCCTTTCCTAACAATAAATATTTGAAAACCGAGACAAAGTCATTAAAAACCTCATAAAAACAATGGGAGGCCTTGTGCCTCCACAAGGCTTGGTACCAGAATTTTACTGGGTCGAATTCATAGTTTATTTTCTTGGACAAAGACAGATTTGGAAAAGGACAGTAATGTGCTATCGTGAAAATCAAGTAGGATGACATATAAAATTTATTCTCTTCTTTGAATCGTGACAGTTGAGAACATATTTCAATGGAAATTAGCTTCCCCCAATTAAAAATGGATTGTTCCTTGACCGCGAAGTAAAAAATATAAAGAACAATGTGGGAAATGCTTGTTGTGGATTCTTGTCACTTTATTCTTGTAAACAACCAAGCAATTTCCCGGAATGGATTTCTAAAGGAACTGACCTGCAACTTTGTGATATCTTTAGGAACTGTTTTCAGGTCTTCAAGGAACTCGGGTAAGAGATCCAAACCGTTATCATGTTTTTCTAGGAACTGCGTGCAGTCTTGTCCTCTGAAGGTCAATGTTGGCTCCGACAATATTAACATCTTGCGGAAGACTTGAGGTGACAAAGAAATAGGAGAATGGCCACATAGTGGAATAATTCTTTGTCTTGAAATATATTTTTTGTCACATCAAGAAACCACCTCCTTACAGTCAAAAACCTCAGGGACGCATCCTGCACGAGTGATTCTAGAGTTCCAAATCACTTCATTCTGGGTGGAATAGGGTGAATAGTAAGAGTATGCCCTGAACTAGAAGTTATGGTCCTCAAGTCCAAAGATATTCACTGTATCTCCACAGAACTGTTGTCGAGATGCTGCCATAAGTTTACAAGAACGTTCGTTTGCTCCAAACGATGTTTGAAGTAAAGCGTTGGAAGAGATAATATAACCCTCAGCAAATATTGGTCCAATGCATGTGAATGGGAGATCTCCTTGAGCCTTTTTCTCGTTAATAACAATCTTGACAGTTGTTACATGATGCGTTGTTATCATTAAAGACTAGTAATTGCATACCTAGAAGTGAAAAGATGGAGGGTGCAACAAAGTGTTAGAATATAGAATATTGTGCTCGTTTTATCATTGACGATACCCTCATCACCCAACCATAGGCTGAAGCCACCCTCCGAGCACCTTAACCTTGATTGAGAATTACTCTGGAAGCAAACCCTAGGCTAGATAGCCAAACAAGGTGTAGCGCATCTTCCTCCAAGAATAGCGCACCAACAATAGTTGATCAGATAGTCCAAACCCTAGATAAGAGATAGTCCAAACCCTATCCAAGAGATAGTCCAATCCAACACTGAAACTAGTTGCTATAGTAGCTGCACATGCAGCTCTCCTCCACACGTGCGCACCAAACTGGGAACTGCAGTGTGCACCAGTTGCTCTCTGCAATTTTGAGATGTGTCAAATGAGAACTAGTGCCCTGTATTTATAGTGGTTCTGCCAGATTTGTTGGGGCCAACTTCTCCTTCTGGGTATATGTATGTTCAGTATATTATTCATCTACTGTAGTCTTCATCTACTATCATATAGTCTTCATAACAAACATCTTATAGAAACCTGCACAGAAACAATGTTATAATATAAACTGAATCATCTGGGCCAATCTTTCACTCACATTTGTGGGTTCTAAAAGAATATATGCCTCACAAACAGTGGAACATATCCACCACAATAGAATACATCTATTGTCATACAGTCTTCATAACAAACATCTGATAGCAACCTGCATAGAAACAATGTTATGATATAAATTGAATAATCTGGGCCAATATTTCACTCACATCTGTGGGTTCTGAAAGAATATCTGCCTCAGAGTAGAATAATGAGATATCTGGACTATTCTTCTCAAGCAAGGAAGAATAATTTTCCTGTCTTCTGAACCTAGACCATTTCTCACCTTGGGCCATTCTTCCTACACTAGTCAAAGTGTACTCTAGAGACAATGTATAACCTTAAGGAATGTTGAGCCTGGACCATTCCCCACCCTGGGCCATTCCTCCTACACTAATCNNNNCATTCCTCCTACACTAATCAAAGTGCACCCTGGAGAGAATGTATAAACCCTAAGGAATGTCTGTCCCTAATTGTTGAGCCTGGACCATTTCCCACCCTGGGCCATTCCTCCTACACTAATCAAAGTGCACCCTGGACAGAATGTATAAACCCTAAGGAATGATTGTCCAGACCATTTCCTCTATTAACCACAAGAGGAAAAGATTGTCCTACATCAACCTCCAAAATGGACCATTCCTCATGTTAACCATAATGATAAATCGTTGTCCGGCGAGGCAGGCCAGTCTTCTTGAGTAACCCTCAAGAAGAAAGACTGCCCTAGACCACTCCCCATGTTAACCACAATGGGAAGTCATTGTCTATGATACATCATTAATCATACTACTTCCCATGTTAACCACAATGGGAAGTGACTATCCGTCATAAATATCAATCCACTTTCCGAGCAGGAAATCATTTGTCCAATATGGACTATTTTTCAATCTCGAAAATGAATGTCTTCAATAGTGTTTTCAGTGCTCCCTCCTAACTTGGAGAGTCATTTATTCCTCTTTCAATATGAAGGAAGTTGTTTCCATGAGCTCCATATTGAGTACACAAACTCTTTCATCTTGGATAGAAGCTTTACCAAAATGTCTGCTTATCTGCTCACCTGTGGAGATATGTATTGGAGAATCATTTTCTCCTTTATGGACTTCATCATGGATAATGTAATGCTTGATTTCAAATGTACTTTAGTTTGGAACACTGTGAAGGCTTCATGTAGATCTGAACAATAGAGTATATCATAGTTGGAAAGTTGGAACATATCCATGTGGCACTTCTTCTGTCATCATGAGATCTGATCTACTGAGTAGTCATCTTGATGTTATAGGAAATCTTCACCACGCTTCCGTTGTGCACTGGAGGTTCTCCACCAAGTTATCTTCTTTTATCTGCATGTAAGAGTCTCTTTCTGGTATGCCTTAGAGTCTTGAGATTGCTCTTCATATGCTCTTTATTCAAGTTCTCTGGAAAACATTCTTTGCATTCATCTGATGTAGAACTCCAACTCATGGATGTTATGGATGATATAATGACTCGTGTAGTGATATGTCTGGTGTACTAGAACAAGTAATCATTATAGTCTTCTCCCTCCATCTGGGAGAACCTCTGGTTCTAGATCTCGCAATTCTTTCATTCATAAGTCTTCCATACACTTTTCTTCATCATGACTTTCAGTTCTTCTGCTTGATTGCTTTTAGTGAGTTCGTATCAGGCTGGTAATCTTATGATTCTTGATACAATGACTGGTTGTTCTGGTTCCTCTTTCTTTCTTGGAATCCTCATGTTCTTCTTCATGTTTTTCTTTAGTTCTTGGGTCCATGGAGTTTCTTATATATTTCATGCCCTAGAGATTCCACTTCTTCCTTTCATCATAGGATCACAGATCTGGATGGACAACTAGGAATAATTTAAGGCTTCTCTTCGAAGAAGTCTTCTTCTGTGGTTGAACTGAACATGTACTGTCTTTTATGGCTGCTACAATGGATATATATATTTCATCATATTCAATGAATCATAGGATTATCTCCCTCCTAATCCTTGCTTCATGTATAAGTGTATATAATCGACTCCCTCCATCTAACAGAGTCCATGCTTACATATGCATCCTTATTGTCTTCTACAATATATAATTTGTTCTCTTGTCTAACAGAGTCCACACTTCCATCTGCATCCTTATTGTCTTCTACAATATATAATTGGCTCTCTTGTCTAATAGAGTCCATGCTTCCATCTTGTTGTTTTCTACAAAACGTCATAAGTCTTTTTCCAATTTCCTCTCGATTGCTAACTTCTTTCTATCTTTGCTTATTCTAAGCCTCTTCATGATTTATTCGGCTTATCTTGCAATAGCTTCCACATGATTTGTATTTCATTCTTTCATGTGTATTATCTAATGATATCTATTTTCATCTTGTTTTTTCTTCCATAGGTATAGTTCTTCTTGGAACATATTGTCTTCCAAGAGATAGATATACAACATATGTACAGAGACGATGCAAACAATATATGTACAAGAAATAAGAAGAGTGTTGTTACCTTTTAGAAGAAGAAGTCTCTTTCATCCTAGTTAGTCTTCTTTGTAGGGTCCTTTTCTTCGGAAATTGATGCTTCGTGTTTCGCCTTCCTTTTCTTTAGCTCGGGACAATGATTCTTGTAGTGACCATACTTTTGACAGTTGAAGCATTACACTTCTGAAATGTCTTTCTCTTGATTTGGCTTCCTCCTTGAACCAAACTTCCTTTTTTCCTGAAGTTCTTGAATCTTTCTGTGAAAGCTTGATCGTCGTACTTATTTTGGGGTTTCTCTTTTGCATTGATCCTTGATTCTTCTTGAGCACAACAAGTCTAAATTTCTTCCTTCCTAGTTCATGCTTGTGGAAATTGCATCCCACGTCTTGGGAAGACCATTGAGTACTATGTTCACCAATTCCTTCTCTGAAGTGATCTCTTTAATAGCTTGTAGTTGATCTCTTAACTAGGAGATCTTTACAAAGTATGATGTTATGTTGTCATCCTCATTCATCTTCATGCCACGAAGCTCATTCTTCAGACTCATAACTTGTCCAATGTTTCTGACTGAGAAGAGATTTGTTAGGGAATTGTACATATTTTCTGATGAATCAATATGGTAGATGTAGGGTATCAAGTGGTCTTTTATAGAATCCACTATGATACTCATGGCATTGATGTTAACATCTTTGAACTTCTCCATAGCTGCAATGTTTTGTGGTTCCTTCTCTTTTCCTTCTTCAAACTCTGGTTTCATGATATTTCCTTTCACGATATCTAGCACTTTATTCTTAGCAAGGA
>CBVK0100728495.1:0-18072 GCA_900067695.1 Picea abies
AGTAAATTGCCAAAATGGCTAGAAAATTGTTTTGAGCCATTTGGAAAATGTGGGTGGCCCCTGATATCCACCTGTATCACAAACGTTACTAAAAATACTTGAATATGTAAAACAAACTGAGAATGAGACTACCAGGGATTTTGAGGGTAGGTTTGAGAGATTTATATATCATATTCCTAGAAGCCATTATCGTGGAGACAATTACCTCGTGTATCTCTATACCAATGCACTCTTAGTGCATTTAGGTTTTCTCCTAAAAAAAATGGGGCCAAAAACAATCTATGATGCTTATTAGATGGCCAGGAAAATTGAGCATAATATCTCTTTGTCCAAGGGAAAACACATCTTCTCTTTAGGAACCAAATTGATGACCCCAAAGGTACCCTAGACACTCTTAGTTTGGAAATGTTAGTTACCCTTGAAACCTTTACTGCTAATTTCCAAGAATAAGGGGAACAAATCATCGACCAAGAAAATGATAAGGGGAAAGATCTTGATGAGGTTTTCTAATAGCACAGGGAATAACAAAGGACTACTAAAGACACAGTTGAGGAGATGAAACTTGAATAAGATGATGAAGTATCAATATGCACTCCTCTCTTTGATGAAGCCATCCACGTTATTTTTACCCCTACACAAGAAGAATAGAATGAGGTTAGTCACTTTACTTTTTAGGATCTTGACAATGCCTTGTTTTATGATTCGTAGAAGGAAGAAAAAATGGAATCCTCAAGAAAGGTAGATCTTCCTTGTTGTACAGTTAAAGATGTTGGGACAACTCATGAGGATGAAACAATGATGCATGTTGAAGACACCCAAGTCCTAGAAGCTCCTGCACAAGAAGAAATAAACACGGTGAGTTACTTTCCTTTTCAAAATTTTGATGATTCTTTACTTTATGATTTGGAAAGTGAAGACGAGCTAGATGAGCCTTTAAATTTTTTAAATCCTTCATGTTATGATACATATAGTGACATGGTTGATAATATTGATGAGTTCATACATGTTGGGGGACGTAAACGGTATGTAGTTGGTTATAATGTCGACCCCATTTACAACATTGAGAATCATTTCCAAGTATTTCATTTACATTTATCACAACAGGTTACTTTTAATTTTGACAAGTGGAAAAAAAGAGATGATATAATTACCAATACTTTCCTAATACCTAGGGTTGACCTAGTCCCATATTCTCCTAATGATTTTTGGTCATACCTTGAGGATTTTTATGAGTACTCTTCTGAGCACTTGGATTTATTCCATGATGAATATTATCAACCACCATTGATCTCAGATCTTGATAGGATTAAGGACATTGTTTTCCTGAAGAAGGATCCTTGTGACAACGTTCTCCAACCACCTTCAATTACTTTACCTTGTTGTGTCATTAAAATTGTAGCTGAGAAGTATGTATTTTCTATTAAGTTTCCTCTAAGGAAAACCCTCAAGTTCAAGGTCGGGTTGAATACCTCAAGAAGGAGTATGTCATCTCATCCTTTCAACCTTCCCTTAATAACTTCTCACTCACCCTCTAGGTTTTTTTTATTTCCTTCCTAGACCTCAGATTGTGAAGACTTCCAAGGTAGCCAACCTTGAGACTCTTTGAGTCAATCTATTGGACCTTTGAATTTTCATGATCCCTTTATGAGATGGATTGAGCACTCTCCTGAGATTATGATTTGGGATGATTTTGTCCCTCCCTCCTACCTCCATGAGCTAGACTTTACGATTTCTAATGATATAGTACATTCTATAACTCGTGTTATTTTTATGCTTAACTTATCATTGTTTTTGTTTGTGATGAAGCAGAGAGGCAGGTATTGTGAGACATTGCTAGGATGGTTTCACTAGTTATTTGATTTTACCTAGCCTTCAACCAATAGGTAAGTAGAGGTAAGTAGGTAGGAATTTGCATTCATTGTATATACCATTTGCATTTCATGATATAGTAGTTTGTATTTCCATTTGTACATATCATTTCTTTCATTTTATGTATTATATATATGTGAGTCAGGGGTGATATCACCATCCCAAATGATTAATAATAGTTTTATGTTGAGATCAAGAAAGTCACATATTATGCCAGATATGTTGAGGTTCTTATGCACTCTACGGTGAGCACATGTCCCCGAGTTGGAGCCATATGCTATCCTATGGCCTAGGGATAACTAAGGATATTATGTCTCAAGCACCACAGGTCCTAAACATGTAGTAACAAGAGACAAATTGACTTGAGCATGGCCCATCCTTTTCTCCTTCAGTGCCTCCACTTTGTCAGTAGCAACAACATCCATCATATCAACCTAGTCTTGCAATAGAAATGGGTCTTTCTCCATGAGGTAATTAGTCTGGGTATCATGGTATGTGTCACTCTGATTCTCAAAACATTTGAATATGAGAATTTAATTATTTTTTCTTCTAATGTGTGCTTGGACCTTATGCCTTTCCACTTGACCACACCTAGGGAGAATGATAGGATTCCCTAGTAAGTTGGTTCCCATAGGGTTTGAGTTTCCACTGGGAGGATTCATAAAAGGTCATCGTTTATTCCCACCATACTTACCACTTTCCATATTTTTCCCTCTCATCCATTCCATTACACTAGTCCAAGCATTGGCTTGGCCAAATATCTCAAGGTTGTAAATTAACTTGTGGGAAGAAGGGGATAAAGGCCCAAAGGGTAAAAGTATCTAACAAAAGATAAAAACAAAAAGAACGAAACCTTGATATTATTCTCCTAGGGATCCTTGAGAAAGAAATAAAAAGATTCTCAACAAGAAATAGAGGGACCCATAAAAAATAAATAAATCAAGACCTAGTTGGAGGATAGGGGGTCTCATCATGAGCCAACCTATTAGGTCCGTGGGAATGTAGCGGTATGACACTACCAGGGTAGTGGCTCTTGGTGGCATAGCCAAGAGAAAGGGGGTCTCATCAGAAGCCATCCTTCTCATTTTCGTGAAATTCTTGTGGGTAACATTGACACCACTGGTCACCACGCCAGGGCAGTGTCCCCCAATTAGTATACCGAAAGAAAATAAATAAAGAATAAAGATAAAAGGCATGAATGGGCTTGGAAACATTTTCTTCCATGATCAGGTGCAGCTCACCCTCTTCAGAGGAACCCACAGGTAAGCCATACATCTCCTTGCTATCACTACACCCATTGCCCAGACATTCCTTACCACCTCATCCATTCACATGGCATGGATTGGAATTCACTCGGGAACATCCCACATCCAATGAGCGTTAGCCCAATAGGACGTCCTAGCATCCCCTCCAAACCTATCCTTTGGAATACCATAACGTCTTTGAGCACTTGTTCGGGTAAAGGGGGTGTCATGCACATGTTTAAAGAATTTGATGATTAAATGTGATTGACATTGCTATGATCCTTGTGAATTATGATCCCATGGAGGGAGTATTTGTTGATGTCGTAGGGCCACACCCAATGTACAGGCACATATGGGGAGATGATTAGTTCAGACTTCCATAGGGATAAGAGCCCACCATATGGATGATGAGACCCCAGCCAGGGGCAGATATAGATAAGAGAATTACATAGATAGAGACGAGGATGTTTCACCAGGGCGAACCTGGTAGGCCTGTACCCAGGGGTTTTGTGCCCTTTTCACCATGATGTAGGCCTTGGAAGGCCTATGATATCACCGAGGGAACCCATGATGTCACCCAACGTTTTGGATGTTTTGGAGGTAGTTCTATGCCAAGTGGAACGTGTGGCAAGATCTCAAGGCCCAAGGAGGCCGAACGTTTTTCTCCAGGAGGTCAACATTGCCCAAAAAGGGCCTAATATCACCCTAAAATGGAATGACATCACCTTTATAGCTATTTTTAGGGTTTAATTATGACATTTAATGTAAAAACTGGATATTATGTGTAACAGGCCATGTCAGCCTTTTTGAACTAATTATGTTCATTGTAATTGTATAAATAAGGGGAAAATCACTCTTATTTTTCATCATCTTTCACTCACACTTGTGAGGAATGAAATTTGTGCCTCCTTAGAGTTTCTTGGCTGAAATTTTAGGCGCACTTGTTGAGGGAGGCTAAATTTGGATTATTTTGGCAAGTTTCTTGGTGAATGTGTTCAACTAGGGTTCTTCTTAATGAATTGTTGATGTATGTAAGCAATATTTATGCAATTCTTCTTAATTGAATGGTTATAGTTTTATTTATCTTTAATTTACATTCAAAATTATGAAATTTCTTTATTAAGCCCTAGGAAGACTAGCACATGTTATTGTCCTAGCTTCAAATATTTCACCTACTAGATATTGTCTAGAGGACACTTTACTTGAAGCATATGTTAATACCTTTCCATTACAACACCTTAGTCTTACTTGCTTCATCTTAGCCCATTTTTCTTCATCATTGAGTTAAAGAGTGAGGAAATACATTAAGGCCTAGGGTTACCTACACCTTAGTAGCTAGTTTCCCCTAGGGTTTGATAATTGGAGACTTGGGTTACCAACACTCCAAACTATAAATATCTCTTGTCTTTGATTCCCATTATCATAATTTTCCTTCAACATTTGTTTCCATATCATTGACTCCATTTTCCCTAAAAGCACTAGTTCGAGTCCTCTTTGAGTAATTAATCAAAACAACTATCAAAACCTATTCTTTGAGCTTCCTACTTACCATTGCTAAACCTATTCTGGGTCCTTGGAAGAGACTTCAACATGATCACCTCCACTTGGGAGAAATAATGAGGTATTCTTAAAAAACACCAGGAGAGTAATGAATTTGATAATCTCATAGAAAATCTAGGCCTAGTGGACATACCAACAAGAAAAGGTAGCTTTACTTGGAAGAACAGAAGGGGTAAGGAGCACATAATTGCAGTTAGGTTGGACAGACCCTTGCTATCAAAAAAGGCCATATAAGAGAAACAAGGAGTAGCAGTCGAGGTTCTCCCCCTTAAGGCATCATACCATTGGCAAATATCCCTTGAATGGGAACACGTTTGGAAACAGGGCCCTACCCCTTTTAGATGTAAGAATTTCTGGTTGGAAAACCAAGATTTCCTTCCAAACTTGAAATGTTGGTGGAAATAAAATACAAAAAACTTTGGCACAAAAATGTTCCAGTTTCAACATAGACTAAAATATGTCTGACAATGCCCCCAAAAGTGGAATAAAGAAGTTTTTGGGAACATCTTTGAGGAGAAAAATAAAATAAATCAAGAATTGGAGGAAATTCAACAATTGGGAATCCAAGGCTTGTTCCCCCCTAACCTCCTATTCAGAGAGGATAGAATCAAAGATGAGATATCCAAAAGAGAAATACATGAAGAAATCCTATGGAAGTAGAAATCAAGGATTCGAGAATTGGAGGAAATTCAACAATTGGGCATCCAAGGCTTGTTCCCCCCTAACCTCCAAGTCAGAGAGGATAGAATCAAATATGAGATATCCAAAAGAGAAAGACATGAAGAAATCCTATGGTTAAAAGAAGGGGGAAAAAACACCCACTTCTTTCACGACTCCTTAATACAAAGAAGAAATAGAAACATAATTTCATCCATTAAAGCCCTAGATGGAAGCAATAAAAACATGAGAGAAGACACAGAATTAGAGCTTCTCAACTACTTCCAAAATATCCTCTCCAAACCATTTATCAACCGAGAGGGTGCAATCTCAAAGATCATAGATTCTATCCCATGGCTAGTGCAACCAGAACAATCTCAGGTGATGATGCATCTAGCGTCATTGGAAGCGATGGAGGATATTGTGAAAAGTATGGCCATAGGAAAGTCTCCAAGGCTGGATGGATTCATAGTGGATTTCTACCAAACAGGATGACCTATTTTGGGACCTAACATCTAGGAGGTGGCGAAGGAATCACGCACCTCCAAAGGTATTATTAAAGCCTTTAATGCTACCTTATCACCCTCATTCCTAATTTCAAAGGCACTAAAACTGTAAATAATTTTCTTCCTAACTCTCTTTGTAATGTAATTTATAATATTATTCCTAATCTAATATCATCCAAGCTCAAACCAGTCCTCCCACTTATCATCTCCCAGGAACAAGGGGGATTTGTGGAAGGAAGGCAAATCCTTAACGACATTATAGTCACACATGAGGTGATTGATTATCTTAAAACTTCCAAAAATGTTGGCATGATGATGAAACTGGACATGTCCAAATCTTATGATAGGATGAACTGGGATTTCTTAAGAAGGATGTTTCTATCCTTCGACTTTGGGGAAGGTTGGGTTATCTGGGTAATGAACTTGGTTTCAACAAGTTTCTTCTCTATCTTGCTAAATGGCTCTCCTACCAAAGCCTTTAACGACTTGAGAGGCCTCTGCTAGGGATACCCTATCTCCCATTTCCTTTTCATTATCTTTGTGTAAGTTCTTGGTCCTAGCCTCTCCCAGTCCAAACGCCATGGACTTATCAAAGGCCTTCCCCTCCTTGAGGAATAAGAGGCTCTATCCCATCTCCAATTTTTAAATGATAACCTGCTTATGGGCTCCCCTACGATCAAAGAGGTCTCTGGGTTTAAGTCCCTTTTATCCCTTTTCAACATGGCTTTGGGAACGACCATAAGACAAGAAAAGCCCTAGTTTTTCTTCTTTAATACCCCCCATAACGTTCAAAATAAATTAGATTATCTTATAGGATTTCCTATCTTGTCCCTTCTAGCCAAGTATCTTGGAGCTCCCCTTCTCCCTAAATCCCGCAACAACCTCTCATGTGAGTCCATCTTGGAAAAAAAGGAAGACAAATTGAAAATATGGACTCACCACTCTATGTCATTTTCAGGAAGAGTCCTACTAATTAAGTCGGTCCTCTCCTCCCTCCCTATGTATCTCTTTTCTCTCCCGGAAGTTCCTATGAAGTACCTTTAGAAAATGAGGACTATTAAATGAAACTTCTTTTGGGGTGGTCCCTAAAAAAACTCTAAATGTCCCCTAGTTTCTTGTATCTCTCTTTGTCACCCAAAATACCAAGGAGATTTGGGCCTCAAAAACCCTCATCTAACCAACTCCACTCTGGCATCCAAGGTCTAATGGCGCTGGATCAAGTTCCCTACATCCCTCTGGGACAAGCTCTAGACGGCCAAGTATTCCCCTCACTTACGCCTCCAAATCCTAATCCAAGCATAAAGTCTCAATTTGGGTTCAACGATATTGAATAATTCCTAGAAAAATCGAAGTCTGGTCCAGATCCACTACTTCTAAGAAGTCCACGATGGGAATTCCACTCTCTTTTGGGAAAATGTGTGGGAGAAACTTCCCTCTCTAGGGGGACATGTCCAATTCCTAACCATAAAAGATGATCTAGAATGGGAAGGATGGGTGAATCTTCACCATTTCTCAAAGTCTAAACCCCCTTCGGCCTCAGCTTTCATGAGAACCTAGATTTCATAGGAAGACTGACCTATTCTTTGGACAGAGGATATGAGATTTCATAGGAAGACTGACCTATTCTTTGGACAGAGGATATGAAGTTGGTGATATCCAGAATGCTCCAAGAGAGACAGGTCGATATCTGCTCAAGATATGACATCATTCTCTAGGGCCCCAATGACAATGGATATTTCACAGCCCAAACTTCTTATAAGCTCCTAAAGAGGGAAGGCACTCAACAAAACAGTCACCTTTGGAACAAAATTTGGAGTAGATCTCTCTAGCCCAAAGTCTCTACTTTCCTATGGTTGCTGGCCCACAAAAAAATCCTTATGTGGGACCAGATTCTCAGGAAAGGGTTTGTGGGTCCTTCAAGGCACATCCTCTGTTGGTTGAATGAAGGAACCCAAGACCACATCTTAAGCAATTGCAACTTCACTATTCATCTATGGGATGAAGGGACGTCTATCTTAGGGCAATTAGACCTCCAAAAAGGAAATGTTGTGGAAACAATATATCTGTGGAGAGAGAATCCCTTTACCAATGATATCCTCAAAATAATCTGGGAGATCTTCCTAGGCCTCCTCATGTGGAATGCTTAGAAAGAAAGGAATAAGCGAATTTTCAAAGATAAAATCCTTACCATAAGTCAACTTTGGGCCAATGGCCCTCCTTGCTGTTCCAAAACAATCATTTAAAAACCCCAACCCCAAACTTGCATAACTATCCTAATACCTATTAAAAAAAATCTATATCAGACAGAGAGATCCCTCTCTGAGTATTGGAGGGCTAGATCCAATACCCGAAGTGGTTTTGATGTTGCCTCTGCAACTGCCTTACAGCCTTGGGCAAATTACAGAGTGATAACACATTGCAAATAATTTTTGTCCTATTTCTCTTTGTAATGTCATTTATAAGATTATTTCTAATCTAATAGAATCCATGCTCAAACCATTCCTCCCACTCATCATCTCCGACGAACAAGGGGGATTTTTGGAAGGAAGGAAAATCCTTGACGACATCATAGTTGTGCATGGAGCGATTCATTATTTTCAAGCTTCCAAAAAGGAGGGCATGATGATGAAACTGGATATGTCCAAAGCTTATGACATGATGAACTAGGATTTCTTAAGAAGGATGTTGCTAGCCTTCGGCTTTGGGGAAGGTTGGGTTACCTAGGTAATGAACTTGGTTTAAACAACTCTCTTCTCTATCCTATTAAATGGCTCTCCTACCAAATCCTTTAATGGATCAATAGGCCTCCGCTAGGGAGACCCTCTCTCCATTTTCTTGTTTATTATGTTGGCGAAAGGTTTGGGCCGTAGCCTCTCCCAGGAGAAAGGAGAAGGAGTTATCAAAGGGATTCCCCTCCTCGAGGAAGAAGAGGATCTATCCCATCTTTAATTTTTATATGATAAACTGCTAATGGTCTCCCCTATGGTCAAAGAGGTTTCTGTATTTAAGTCCCTTTTATCCCTTTTCAACCTGGCTTCGAGAATGATCATAAACTAAGACAATTTTTCTTCTTTAATACCCCCCATAACATTCAAAAGAACTTAGTTGATATTCTAGGAGTTCCTATATCATCCCTCCCAACCAAGTATATGGGAGCTCCCCTCCTCCTTAAATCCTTCCACAACCTCTCGTGGGAGTCCATCTTGGAAAAAATGGAAGCCAAATTAAAAAGATGGACTTACTGCTCTCTATCCTTTCCAGGAAGAGTTATCCTAATCAAGTCGGTCATATATTCCCTCCCAATTTATCTCTTTTTTCTCTTGGTTGTGCCTATGAATTACCTTCATAAAATATGGATGATTCAACGAAATTTCCTTTGGGGTGGCCCCTCAAAAAAATATAAAAGGCTCGTACTTTCTTGGATCTCTCTCTGTCTCCCAAAATCCTAAGGAGGTTTGGGCCTTAAAGAACCTCATCTGACCAGCTCCACTCTGGCAGCCAAGCTCTAGTGGAAATGGTTCAAGTCCCCTAAATCCCTCTGGGCCAAGCTTTGGAAGGCCAAGTATTCCCCTCAATTACCCCTCCAAAGCCTGATCTGGGTAGAAAGTCTCAATTTGGGTTGAGTGATATGGAATAGTGCATGGAAAAATTGGATTCTGGTCTAGACCCATTGAAGTCCACGATGGGAAGCCCACTCGTTTTTAGTATGATGCATGGGAAAAAAATTTAGGGGGGGATTTATTGTTCCTAAACATACAAAATGATCTTGAGCGGGAGGGATGGGTGAATCTTCACCATTTTTGGAAGTCTGAACCCCCATTCAGCCTCAATTTTTACGAGAACCTAGATGTTGCTAGAGGACTAGCATGTCCTTTGGACAGAGGATCTGAAGCTAGTGATATATAGAATGATATAGGAGAGATAGATCAATATCCACTCAGGACAAGACATCATTCATTGGGGCCCTAAGGACAATGGAGATTTCACAACCCAAACTGCTTATAATCTCCTGCAAGGGAAAGGCACTCAACAAAACAATCACCTTTGGAACAAAATTTGGAGTAGATATCTCTGGCCCAAAGTATCTTCTTTCCTATGGCTAGTGGCCAACAAAAAAATTATTATGTGGGACCGACTTCTCATGAAAGGGATTGTGGTTCCTTCAAGGTGCATTCTCTTCTGTGAGAATGAATAAACCTAAGACCACATATTAAGCAATTGCAACTTCACCAGTCAATTATGGGATGTAAGGGTGTCTAAATTCAGAAAATCAAACCTCCAAAAAGGAAATGTTGTGGCAACAATAGATCAGTGGATAGAGAATATCTTTACCAATGATATCCTGAATAGACTCTGGGAGATCTTCCCAGGCCTGCTCATGTGGAATGCTTGGAAAGAAAGGAATAGGATAATTTTCAAAAATAAAAGCCTTACCATAAGTCAACTTTGGGATATCATCCATAAAAATATGACTGAATCCATTGCATTAGTCCATTGGATAGTGAAATACCACTAGGTTCATCCCCCAAAAGTGGATATCCTCAAAAGATGGAACTTGAAAGAAGACGTGAATAAGACCCCTGGGAGAAAAAAGAAGGCCCACATTAAAATACAAGAATTTTGGAAACCCCCGCAAGTGAGCTTTGTCAAACTCAACTTTGACGGTGCTTCAAAGGGAAACTTGGGTCCAACAGGCGTAGGTTGTATCTTCAGAAACCACCTTGGAGAACCCATTCTCTTCTATGCTTCCCCCCTTGGATATACAATGAATAATGCAACAGAGATGGCCGACCTCAGGGAAGGCCTGGAAATAGTCATCGAAAGAGGATTCTTGGCATTAGAGTTAGAAGGGGACTCCCTTATCATGATCAGAGGTATTCAGTGCCTCACGAAAGGGGAAAAGACAAAGAAACTGACTCATAAATGGTACATTAACCATGGTTTTTTTGCCCCGGAAACTATTGTGGCTACCATTTCTATGATTGTCGCAAAGCTAATTAGAATGGAAGCCAATTCAGTAACCGATTGCATCAAAAACATAGGTGTCCACCTACCCAAGAAGTTGTGGGCCTGGATCCCAGAGGACCCACTTCCATTTGGAGAGGTCGGTCAGATCCAGGGTGGATGCTAAGACGACATGATTAATTGGAAGATGGATCAAATATACATCAACGAGGACACTTGTGAACAAGATCCTCTACACGAAGCACCACCCTATGACAAAGGGAAGAGAGCGACTGGGATTTTGGTGGTGGAGCTAAGAAGTAGATGCCACATTTGGGACTCACCCTGGGAGCACAAAAAAATAGATGGGAACTAGGTGGGAAACATACATGAGAATATGAGGCCTTTACAACAGAAGGACATCCACAATAAAAACCCTCTAGGAAAGGAAGGTTTGGATTCTAGTTATTTTCATCATTTTGATTAGTGATCAGGATGCTCGAATGATCCAGGCATGCTTGAGAGGGAAATTTGGATTTAGTTAGTTACATAGCACAGGTCACCTTGGTGGCTGGGATATGAAATTACGTTTTCCTCTTGGCATAAATACTATCAATTATAGTAGTAATAATTTTATCAAAGGACAACATTTGATAGCGAATAATCCATCTTATAGGAACCATGATGAGATATGCCTTGTTAAATTCAATGACCGAAAGAACAGTCCTATCCTCTTCTTCTATCACATTTTCTCTCAAACATCCCCTAATTCGACTCTTAGGGTGATTTATAGAGTTATTCTAAGCATAATTATGGCTCGTCACTAGATTAGAAAGATAAATAGAGGTCGCCCTGGTGACCATGACAAGGAAGCTTCAACCTCCTGTAGTCCCCAACACCCTACCAGAGGGGGAAAAGAAGAAAAATTAGCGGATGATCATTTCTAGTCTCATTGTGACTTGGATGAGATTGAGGAAGCTAACACAGTTGAGGACTGAGTCCTGGATAGAAGAAAGAGAACCAGGTTCGAGGAGATAATCCAAGAGGTATCCAGTTGGATGCCCAACTTGGGTAACCCCTACACTCGGGATACCAATTACTTCTAGATGGTTGAAGCTTACTAGATGAACAAAGCCATGGTGGCTCATGCCATTACTGAGACCTAGAGACAAAATTTTGAGCTCCTCCAGGCTGTCCATAGCCTAGAAGGAAAATTCAAACTTTTTTTCCGTTCTCAGCATGGTATCAAGTTCAGAGTTAATCAAGAGACTCATTCAGATCCTCGACCAAGTCGAAGCCATCCAGAGGAAATAGGAGCCCAACAATTCCCCGGACTCAATCAAGAGTCTAACACAAAGGACCCTAGATTCTCTTTAATTAGCTTTGTCTAGGGTTGTGCTCTATGTTAGTTCATTTTCTTAGTCTCCTATTTTTACTAATAATTTTATAGTTTCTGATATTGTTTTCCTTAGTGGGATCATGATTTCTCAATCGATAGATATTGTCTTGAACATGACATATGATCTTAAGATCTTGTGTTTCCAGGTTTTAGGGACCTGGTTTCCCTTTGAGGCAAGACCCCCTAGTTCCTCTCTTTTTTAACTATATTTTGTGAAGTAATAGAAGTTTTCTCATATATATATATATATGAAAAAGAGATGAAAGTAACTCTTTAAAATGTTATTTTCCTAGATGGGTGTCACCTAACATGTTCGTTGATGATCGCAACTCACCAAGCAACACGTGGTTGGAGAGAGGATCACACGATGACAAAGGTAGTAAGAGGAATAGGCATATCTCACATGTGAATTAATAACACTTGGTCCTGCTGAGGTGGTGCACGCATGGAATTTAATCGACTAGGAAAGGGTATTATGACAATAGTTATAACAGAGCAAGGTGGATTCGATTTTAATTGCAACCAAATATTCATTTTTGTTGTTTGGATGGAGGAACCTATAACAGAGCTCAGGGATAACACAAGGGAATTAATTGTGGTCTTGGGAACTGGTTCTAGCACGCTGAGCCCATGGGGATTGACTACAAGCCCACAGGTTGAGCACGTGTCAATATTCATGTAGCCACTCAGCGAGATAAATTCGACGAGCGAGGGGAAAATTATCGGCAGAGCAGTTTGGTAATCATTTGGGTCTTCTCCACATCCTTTGCACAGAATCCGTAGTCTCTTCATGTCAATCTTCTCCACATCCTTTGCACAGAATCCGTAGTCTCTTCATGTCAAAAACGATATCAGTATTTGCATGGAATTATTGACTAGAGAAGGCCCAGACCGTAGGGCTTTCCAACATTGGAAAAGGATTCCAATTTATCGATCCTAACAAGAATACATGGCCGCTGGAAAGAATTACCAAACCCCCACGCCCCGTGAAACCAGGGCTGAGCTAGAACTGGTCAAAGCAAAGGTGCGTCTCGAGAGGACCTCGGTGAATGATGACGTTGTGGATGAGGAATTTACTTAATGAATTCCACATACTAACACCTCCCCTGCAAGGAGACCAAGAACAAGAGAACAATATATACGTATTCATATATATGTATTGGCATGTTAAAACACCATTGGGAAAAGTGATAACTAAACGAAGCACTGCATTCAACGAGATTTTTCTTTAGATGGAGTACATTTAGCTTCAATTTTGCGCATTCAACCAAAAAATCTACGTCGCTGAATGCATAGTCGACCTAGACCTGAACGATCCAACTGATGATCATCCCTAAGTTCATGAGGCCTTTGGGCCTCGTCATCCTATCTAGTTGTAATGCTTCCACTTTTAGTTTCTATAGTAATTTTGTTAGGCTAGATCAGGAAGCTCTTTCAGTTTTATTTGTCTTTTCACATTAGAGCCTATATTATAAAAAGGATAAATAAAGGCTCTAATCCTTACTATAGTCTTTAAAACACTTTTACCAAATCTTTTGGTTTTCATATAAGAAAAAATATTCTCTTCAGTTTCTTGTCTCTTCTATCATGTTATATGGTTTTGAAGTAATATTCTCTTGAGTTTCTTGTCTCTCCTATTATGTTATATGGTTTTGAAGTTTGGGGTTGCTTGATCTACATCATAATCACTGATAAATATACATGAAATCCAAAATTATTTTATAACTTATAATGTTAAAATTAAAGGAAATACACTCTATCTTATCATTATCATGGAACTAAGTTTTTACCCCATTGAAAGTACATCTATGACTAAGGGCATGGTGTACAAGAACAAAATAAACAACATGGAAGACAAGATGATTTGTAGGATTGCTTCAAACTTCACTCAAAACCACCTACAACATAAGCAGGTTTGGCATAAAGATGCCAAGTCTTGGTTAAATCATTCGGGAATTGAGAAAGAGGTCACTCTCAATAATAACAATAATATTAACAATATTATTCAACTAAATTTAAGGATAAATTGTGGTGCGATAAAAAATTAGATGATAAGACTACAACTCAAGCAAGGTGGGCATAAACATGGCAAGTCTTGATTAATTCATTGGGAAATCAAGGAAGATGTCACTTTGGAGAGTAACAATAATACTACAAATATTATTACATCTAAACTTAAGGAGAAATTCATGTGTGATAGAGAATTACATGATAAGTTAAAATCAAGATACAATAAGGAAGTGAACAACCCTATTATAGAATATCAATGATATCTATGTATTTTAAGTATTGTAAAGAATAAAATCAACATTGTCAAAATAATAAAAAAACTCTCAATATCTCCATACTGAATCAATCCACTAGAAAATTCCTAAAATACCTTAGGTTGAAATAATTTGTTATCTTTGAGACACTCAAAGGGTAAAAAATGAAGAACACATTCTCTTATAATGTCTTGTGTACACCCACATTATATCACAATTTCAAAATATTTTTTTTTTCTAACTAAAAGATAAAATCTTTTTATATATTATATGGTGGACTTCTCTTGTGCTCCAGCTAAAAAAACATTCAAATTTATCCAAAAAAGAGGATCTTCCATAGTCTTATTTCCTATACATATTATACTAACATTGATTTTACAATAGACTTCTAGGTGATACCACTACTAGCTACCATGATATATTGACCCAAAATATATACAATTTTAAAAAAATTACATGAAATTAAGTATGGATACTACCCTATTATTCTTCTTCCATGATTGAGATGATGGCATCAGGTTCTTGAATTTCCATTGGGTCTATGATTTGGCTGATGGTGTCTTCTTCCCTGATACCTTGAACTCCATATCCTAGTTTATTAGATGTCAGTGATAGAGAGTCTAGGTGCACTTTTGCAATGAGAGAACATAATATACCACATTCTTCCTTGAAGGAATAACCTTTTTTCCTTTGATGATTGATAAGGGAAATAACATTTCCAATGTGAAAGTCGATCACCTTTTACAAATATTCCCTCTTTGTAGAGAGTAACAACATGGCTAAGCTATTGTCGTGGATAATTTCCTCGTGTCGCCTCAAAACCACTTGGATGTCCTTGAGTTCAGGATTGTCCATTATGCTAATACCACTTGACAACCTTATGCACCTGAGCTATATTGTATCCCTATATAATCCTTTGGGAAGTGCCTCTTGATAAACAAGAATGAAAAGACAAAAAAAAAAAATAATGTCATCCTTCGCCATTCAAATACCTAGCATCGAGAACAACTGAAAAAACTAAATTGAACCTTAGGAATTTCTTAGAGATATGAGCACATATTACCTTCACTGACACAAAGCCACCTAGGGAAGGTGCCACCAAAATCTACTCTAACCCTCTATAACTAATCTATGAACTCCCATCTGGCTCCCACTACACTCCCTTTTCTCTTGAAGCATTGGATACAAAATCCTCCAAGGCTCCCTCAAATATCACATGAGATAAATGCACTCGAGAGACCGTTATTCCATATTATTCCTAAACTCCATAGTAATTGAAGTTATTATTGTCTCATGTGAGATGATAGCTAGAGTGTGGGAGTGAGGGAAACCACCTTCGCGTTGTCCCTTCAAGCCCACCAATTGGTACTTGATACTTAATATCAGTTGAAATCATAGATGATTTTAGGGGCTAAATTTCGCTAATGGGCTAATTTTCCATGGTTTTCCCCCAAAAAAGATTCTCCAATTTCCATTTTTTCTAAAACTGATTGCCCAAATTCCATAGAATAAAATTATTTTACCTTAAAAATCGCCAAATTTTAGGGGCTAAATTTCGCTAATGGGCTAATTTTCCATGTTTTTTCCCCAAAAAATATTTGTCAGTTTCCATTTTTTCTACAAAAGATTCGTCCAAATTCTATAGAATGATATTATTTTACCTTAAAAATCGCCAAAAATTTATAGAAACCATATAAAATCGTTAGAAATTTGAATATTTTTACAAAATTATCGCCAAATATTTTACATTTTCCATATAGCCCATGTTTCTACATTTTAATACAAATTTTCATCCTTAAAATTATCCTTGGTTGAAATATGAGCCAATGTTTTCTTACACATGTCTAAGGATGAGAAGAACCCCATTTTGTGACATTGTAAATGATTTAAAAAAAAAAACTCCAATCAATTGAACTTATATAATCTGTAAATGGTGAGGAACCCCTTTTCTTCACAAAGAGCTTCGTGGTATGTTTCTGGTTGTTTTTTCCCAATGAACAATTTCTATGTTGACCTCCCTCTTGATGTGGATGAACAAAACTTTACCAAAGGATTGAACTAGATGTTTGATGCTCCTCAGAATCGAGTTTATCTTGTTACCAAATGTGAAACATTTTTTCATTTACTTCTTGAATTACCAACAATGAGTCTCCAATCACCATAATATTTTCTATCCCTTCCTCCTTGGCCATGCTAAGCCCACACCATGGTGCATAAACTTCGGCTAGGTTATTTCACACATGCCCTAGAATGCAATATAATTCACTACTTCATTCTTCCCACCTTTTTAAATTATCAAAACAATGGTGTTTTAAGAATTATTTTCATATAGTTATTGAAGAACATAAAAAAAAAAATTGTAAAGTAAAACAAATACAACTTACCTTTTATAAGTTTTAATAAAATATAGTTAATTTCAATAATTATTAGTAGTCATTATTAACATGATTATTATTAATAATAAATTAATAACTTATTAATAATAAAATAGAATATAGTCCCCGAGGTGAGGACAGTCGGTGATGGAGTGTGTTGTTAAGCCACTCCGTGAAAATCCAACCATGCTAAGGGTTGGTGTGGCTCAGGCCGGGTGCGATCCCCGGGTCGGGTGATTTTGACGGCCACATAACAAACAAAAAAAAATAATAAAATGGAATATAAAAAGAAGAAAATTATAGTATATTTGGAAGGGTCATGGGTGAAGAAAGTGAATAAAATCCACGAAATATAAATAAGGATTAATATAATAATATGTTAAACAATATAGAGAAGAAGAGTGAATATTAGTTAAGCTGAATTATTGCGAAATAGGTAAATGAAGCATTAATCAATACAATGTAGAAAGGGATAGGAATTTGATAGGATAGGATAGGATAGAAAGGGAAAGCTTTATATAATACGAAAAAAAAATCACTAAGGTAAATATAGAAATGGAGTGGATGTAAGATATACGTGGTGGCTTGTTTGGTGGTATTTTTTATATTGAAGTTGTTAGGTTGTTTTTGTTATTTTTATGAATTGTTTAATAATGTAGGTTGAAAATGTTGGAGTTGTTAAAATTTTGGTTTAATTAAAGAAAATGAAGTGTTAATTATATTAAAAAGTTGGTTAAACTTCTCTATCTAAACTTTATGATGGTGATATTTTTCATAATGTTAAACATTTCATTTTTTTTAATCAATCCAAAGTTTTAACATCAAATCTCCATTATTAAATCTGCATCATTAAAAAAACTTCAAAATAAAAGAAAGTTTACAAATTTTAATAGTTACAATAATCTAATATTTTCATCTATAAAATGGTTATAAACTAAACCACTCTTAATAACCTATATTCATATTCGTTATAATTAATGAACTTTATATTCTTTCTCCAAAAAATCCTTTTTATCTTTTTATTATTTCCATCCTTGATTTACCTATTCAATAATTTCTTTCTTTTTTTACTATTATACATATTTTCTCTTCTCCCTTCTAAATTTGAAATACACCTTCCCCATTAATATTCTCTTCTTTCACTTTTTAAATCATATCAGTGATTAATAACATATAATTAAATTTTAAAGTCTTCTCAAACTCCTATATTTTTCATATATATATATATATATATATATATATATATATATATAT
>CBVK0100728496.1:0-10113 GCA_900067695.1 Picea abies
ATATATATATATATATATATATATATATATATATATATATATGCAATTTGTATATAGAACTCTATGTTTTATAAGTATGTCTAGTTTCATCAGCCATAAATGTATGGACCATTTTTAAAAATATTTTTTAAATGAATATAAGAATTGAAAAAATAAGTGTGTTTTTGTTGGACACAATCCAAGGATAAAAACAAAGTAGTCAAATCATCTAATACAGAGAGAAAACAAAATTCCCACATTTTTCTTGAATTAAGAGGAATGTGTCCATGTTAATAGCATGCATGCAACATTTTTACATAAAATAAAAACCATTTAAATCTCACTTGACTGGACATGTTTCAGAAAGAAATCTTTAGCACTAAAACATTATTTTATGGGTAGATGACCTATCTTCTTGTATTGGGCATAATGAATGTCTTTAGAACCATCCTTTTTTTTTGCAAACCCACTTAGTGATACCTAGAATACCACTTGGAAGTGAAAGGAAACATAAAGAGGGCATGTTTTGTGTTTGTAGGCCTTATTCACAACTCTTGAGGCCTAAAACATTCATTTTTCTATGTAAGGCTCTTTTTTCCATTTTTTAGCATGGAATATCCCACCACATCCATGATTCCACCCAAAACCCATTAATGATATCCATATCCCTCTAAGAGGCTAAAGATCCCACAAAAAGGTCCTATTTGGTGTTTAAATGCATCTTTCACAAATTTTCAGCCTAAGAAGCTTTGTTGAATCCGTGAGGCCCTTGTGATCCTCCCATGACCATAATTAAGAACTAAAGGCCCATCAATGTTATTGAAAACATCATAATGTTCTCTATTGAACAACTCATAGTTGAAATATGCCTAAAAGTTGGAATGTTTTGTGGATTGTAGGTGTTTTTCATGGTAATTGAAATTGAGAAGCATCATTTAGGAAAAAATGACATTATTGTCCTCCCCTGACCTTGGATATATCTTGAGACCCATTCTTGTTTCACAACTAACCTATTCATTATGGTCATAACACCCTCAAAGTCGATTGATAACGAACAATTGTAATATCTGATAGTTCAAGGACACATCCATTGTTCTTGATAGTTCGCTTCATTTTCTCTTGTTTCCCTCTCGCGACTATGGTTAAGGACTCAATACCCATCAACAATGTTTAAGACCTCATAATTGTGCCCATATTCAACTTGGATGCAAATATTATCTCGAGACTTCTTATGTCATGGTTTCTAGGTGTTGTTGATCTTTAGAAGGTTAGACTAGGAATTAAGGTCGTTGCTTCCCTTGGCCATGTTTATGCCTAGACACACATTTCCATTCAATAAAACCTACTCAATGCACCTTCACTCGAATTCCAAAGACCCCCTACAAAGTTCGTGTGTGTTAGTTCAAGGGCTTGTTTAAAGAAATTGAGTCAAGGAAGCTTCAATAAGATCCAAAGGAAATTTTCTTCATTCTTTGATCATGATTATGGCCCCATAACCCATGAGTGTTCCCATGTGATAGGCTAAGGATGAATTCATGGTGCTTAAGCCTAAGAACCTATGTTTAGGGATAAATATTTTTTTTTCCCTCCCATGACCATGGTCAATTACCTAAGGTTGTTGTTTCCCTACCACAACCATGATTAAGGCCCTAATACCCATGCACGATGTGAAAAACATCTTAGTGTCATGCATATCCAAATCTATTTCTAAAGATCCCTTAGTGAGGGCTTGTGTCATGTATTTTAGGTGTTTCTCATGTCACTTAAACTCCAAGGGATTCAATTAGGTATTAATGTCTTTGCTTACCACTTGACCATGTTCAAATTTCAAGAATAATTTTCAATTGATGTAGATTATGAGGGTGACCTCCTCCATGAGAATGTATCCCTCAACCAAGTAGTGCCTATCTCATTCAACTAGAATTCCATAATTCCCAACACTTAAGAGCAATATCTCCTCATTTGTATGTGTATCAATTAGTAGTTATTGATGTGTGGCATGTAGTTTTGTATTTCACACCTTTGGGATGCGTGAATCAATTTTTTTTTATTTTTTATAAGCCTTGGGTTGTGTGCATCTTGAGTGGACCCATTACAGGCCTTTATAAAGGCCACATAGCTAACATAATAAACCGATCCATATTTTCTTGAGCCTCTTCATATTTGTTATTTTTCTCTTTGATCTGGGTCTATTATGTCAATTTGGTGTACTTCCCTTCTTAGCATAGGTTTTCCTCAATTTAAGAGGGCCTACTTATTCTATAATTTTGGCTTACCGGCCTCAATTCTAAACCTAGAATTTGTATTTTTTTAGTAGTAGAAGTTGTGATCTGGTTCCTTTGAAGTTTGCCCTCCCACCTAAATCTACGTAGAGACTTGCTTTCAACAATTTTATTTCTGTAGTCACAAATTGAAGTGGAAGTATTTCTCTAGAAAGAATATATCAACATATTTGGTTATTTGAGTATATCCCACCCACATAGATCTTCGTTGATACTTTATTCTCAAAATTTCCCTTCTTCAATCCAAAATTAATGTGGAAGCCTTGATTTGATAAGAAATTTTAACATCAGCTCTCAATTCGTGGAATTTGAATTTCAAAAACAATAAGTATTCAAGCTTCAACACCCTTCTTGGTGAGGTTTACTAGCAATAACATAATATTTTGAATTCTTTTCATTTATCCATGGTAGATTCCCTTCTTTCATGATCATCTCCCTTGAGGACCTCCTCTTCCCATTCCTTCCTTTCCCTAGCATTGATCTCCCATCCTGTTAGACCTCTCATCTACTTTTTATTTTATAAAAACTAGAAGATAGCATTGGTATAACCATCATTCACCTTAGTTTTGATTGGTTCATGGATGCAAACTAATCTTCATTTATACATATAGTTCTCCTCCTCTGGAAATACCTTAACCAATCCATATTGTCTCCTACCATATGTAACACCCATTTTTTCTCTGCTAGAAAGTCCCTCAAGGCTTCTAGCTAGTATCTCATAACCCAACAAGATACATCTCTTTCTTGAGACCACACAAAGTCTGAGCCTAATTTTCTATCTAGTTCATATTTATCTTTCGCTAATTATCACCCGTCCCTCTTGCCCAAAAATGATACTAGCTACTATCTCATAACACAACAAGATACATCTCCTTATTGAGACCACAAGAAGTCTGAGCCTAATGTTCTGTCTAATTCACATTTATCTTTCATTAATGATCACCCATCCAAAGATCTATTTTTATGGAGGGTTTTGACTTTATTCTCACCTACATTCTCATCAATCAATCCAATTTAAAACCACTTTGATGACATCCATCCATGAGAATCCTCTACCTTATACCTTGCTCCTTAACCTCCACTCCATTACCATATCTCTCATGGAGATCACCCTATTATTCCAATTTTATCTTCAACCCTTGTATCATTAAATCCCCAATAAACAGAGGATGCTACATATATAGGGATAGATGACACTTTTATCCAAGATTTAGTATGGCTCCCATATGCCAATTTGCACAACATTCTTACCTACAAAATTGTTTCTCTCCACCTGCAGATCCCATTACCCAATAGTACATTACCACATAAATCTAACTAGAGGAACGTTAATTCTATGGGTTTAGAATCAACATCTACTCATAATCATGAAAAACATAGATACATAGTGGACCGGTTTATCATCCAATGTAAACTATTCTCCAACAATCATTCACAATTTGTTGCCTCCAAGCATCACATATCCTCAGATAAATATATGGTGCTTCAGTTAGAGAACACTCAATGACCTCTCAATAACCCCCTTCACAAAAAAATGTTGCAACACACATATCATCACTTCGTCGCGTCATCACTGCCATGGGACACAAGTTAGATTAAGGACCTCTATCACATTTGGAGTGAACACTTTCCATGAGGATTTTATAGAAAGCATACTCCTTTTATTTTATAATTCCTCTCATTTATTTTCCATATCCAACTACATAAGAAAATAATCATGATACCACTCTCATCAACCCTCTCTTTTCTAGTATCATCAAACATGATAGGACTCCCATCATGAGTTAGACTATTTTTGGCACAAAATGAGAGTAGAGATATAATAAAGAAATGTACATAGATATATCAGATATCCAATAATATAACAGAGATATATAACCATAAACATGGAGATATAATAATACACAATTTCTATTAATGAGTGAAATGTACAAAACTATAGAAATACAGAGTGAAAGACTCACTAGAATGGTGGCAATTTATCTCTCAGAAGAGACGAGATGGGTACAAAACTATAGAAATACAGAGTGAAAGACTCACTAGAATGGTGGCAATTTATCTCTCAGAAGAGACGAGATGGCTATGCTCATTCGCAAGAATATGATTGTTACAATGAGGCTCCAAAGGCCTTTTTAACATAATTAAAATGCAAAACCCTAATCCTGGAAAATGAAAAGCCAAAAGGTTTGTGGGTCCTGATGGGGGTAGTTGATATGTCAACTTCCTAGGGGCATAACTTTTTCATATGATCTTCATTTGAGGTGTTCAAAACCTCATCGGAAATATCTATATGAGAAATGCAACTTTCATTGGGGTTAAGGCATGCCAATAATCTCCTTTGGCCCCCGAAAAGTCTAAAAACATGTTGTTTAGGGTCTCAAAATGGCTCTGGTAGTTTGGGACTCAAAAAACTATAAAAAACTGCCAAAATGGAAAAAAATTCTTTGAGTCAGTGGAATAGGTGGGTGGCCACCGATATCCATATAGATCAATCCTCTCTCCTTAGGAAGAAATGGTCTCAATTGTGTTGAGTTCTCGTGGGAGATCAGGAAGCGTTTATTGAATCTAAACTTTGGTGAGCTTCTTGCCATGCTAGAGAAGTTACACTACTTGGCCTGTGAAAGGCGGTCATGAACCTATTGTTGGTGGGGTTGAATGTGTTCAACCAACCTGTTGTATATTCTCTTCACTGGGAAATGTGTAGCAACCTCGTAGGTGAAGAAAAAATATCTTCTTTCTCTTTTGCAATCTGCTTCTATTGGATAGAAATGTCTTGGGCTAAGGCTGCAGTGGTTGCAATGTCCTTATGTTCATATTTTGAATAGATTGTGAATATGTTGAATTTTGCAGTATGAGAGATTAACTTGTGGCACTATTTTGGTGGAACAATAGTCAGAACTACCTTTGGTATTCTTTAGAGTTGACCGCCCAGATTAACAATGACACTATGGGGTCGATACTCATCAAAAACATGACGTCTCCACATATATGGTTGTCTCAAATGAACATCATAGATGTCAAGAGGGGAAACATCACAAAATACCTCATCCTTGAAGGGATGGATTCCATAATAAAGGTGACACTATTGGATGACATGGAGATCGCATCCTCGAAGAAGCCACCCATTGTTGTATGGTTGCAGGTGTCATGTTGTTGACAATCCCAACTGTTTGACAACCTCTAATGAGATGAGTTTCTTCTGGCTTCCTTTATAAATAATAAAATGTAGCGAGGCCCCCTTCACCCCCATTTTTGAATGAAAATGGCGCTCTTCCTCTACAGGATCCATTGGGTCTTCTGGTTGAATTGTTGTGGTCGTGATGGTAGTAGTGGGGTCTGCATGGATGATATTTCTTCTTCCATTATTTTCTGAATCAGATTATAAATCGGTTCGAATCCTTTTCTTTGATCTCAACAACCAATGATTGTTTTGAGCGACATTCATCAATTTTGTGCCAAGGGATTTTGCGGAAATCGCACCACTTTCCAGTGTACCTCTTTTTATTTCCATTATCCTTCTTCTTTGGTGGCTTGGATGGGTTTTTGAGAGGCTATTTGTTAGGACCATATTTTTCATACTTTGGTTGTTGTAGATTTGTAGACCCGAAGTCTCGTTTGTTCTGGTGCCTAAATTTCTGTTGGATTTTCACAACATATCGATAGGTATCTCCCAAACATGAGATGTACCAAAAATCCATTTCGATTTGGATGTACCTATGCACATCCCCGCGGTATTTCAGAACCAGATGTCACTTGGAGTCTTTGATAGCCAACTTGTTGGTACACAAGGTATGGAAATTATTTGTGAAATTCGACACTTTTTGGCCTCTCTCTTACCACAGTGTGGTTCATCTCATGTATTGGTCATCATAGATACCAACAAGGTAATATTTTTCCTTGAATGCATCCAGAAAAAAATCCCAAGTGGGCTCAACCCCATATATTCCAGACTCTTCTATGGAAATTTTCTCCTAGTAAGTTTCCCACCAATGTTTGACATGGAGGAGAGCCTTAAGGACTACAAAGGTGATATTTTCCCTATTGGAGAAATTGTGAACAAAGAAATAACCTTCTAGTGGATTTAACCATTTTTTTAGGGCATCTACATCTATCTATCCTTCAAATACGGGAGTATCAAAATTAACTTGTACCTTGCATCTATCTATCCTTCAAATACGGGAGTATCAAAATTAACTTGTACCTTGAAAGGATAGATGCCTCCAAAGTGGTTGATTGATGAAGACATGCCTACTATTATTGACAGGCGTTGAAGGATGTGGGAATAATTCTCCATCATTTCGTCCCCCTGTCACATGAGAGCTTTCTCAAACAATAGATTAATAGAATCTTATGCTTTGTTTATTTTCTTCTTCCATGGAGGGTTTATTGGGCATGCGAGGGAATTTTCCTCAAGAGAGACAAGCTCGAGATCCAACTTGATATACTTAGAGTTCGTTGGGGATATGCATTGAAAAACAATCAAGAGCAGCCCGCTCTGATACCACTGAGAATGAAATGAGAGAAAAGATATAATAAAGAAATGTATAGAGATATATCAGAGAAAGACTCGCTAGAATGGTGGCATCTTATTTCTGAGAAGAGATGTGACGACTACACTCATTCAAAAGAATATTATTATTACAATGAGGCTCCAAAGGAATTTTTAACATAAGTAAAATCTAAAACCCTAACCCCGAAAGATGAAAATCCAATGGGTAGTTGATATGTCAACATCCTAGGGGCGTAACGTTTTCATACAATATCCATTTAGGGTGTTCGATACCTCATTGGAAAGGTATATCTGAGAAGTAAAAATTCCATAAATATTGGAGTATGTTGTTCGCAAACTTTTCCCCCCCAAAACTCCAAAAAACAATCATTTAGGGCCTCAAAATGGCCCGACAAGTTTGGGACTCGAAAAACTGTAAAAAACTTCCAAAATGGAAAACTATTCTTTGAGCCTATGGAATAGGTGGGTGGCCACTGATATCCATATGGCTCACATCAACCCTCTCTTTTATAGTAGAATCAAATAGATTTCTCTCATGTTTCAAGTAGCTCAATAATAGTCACCGTATATTCTTCACAATTCATTATGGGTGGACTGAGTCATCTTCAACACTTACACATAGAATATTTTTCTTAAGTGGTTTCATTATAAGAATAAAATGGGGAAGAATAGATGTAGATTTCCATGAAACCCTCCCATGGAGGATGTATCCCTCAACCAAGAACCACCCACCTCCATAAATAAGAATTCAACATTTCTCAACACTTAAAAGAAATCTACCTATTTCGAACCATATTTGTTAGTAGTTATTGATATGTGTCATGTTGTTGCATCTTTCCATCATTTAGGTTGCATGCATGATTTTTTTATTATTTCTTTGTCGACTTTGGGTTTTGTGCATCTTGATTGGGTCCATTGTATTCACTTAAAAAAATCCATGTGACTAGCATAATAAACAAATAATTGCTTCCTTGAAGATCTTGATACTTAGTGTTGTTCTATTTGTTTCTAGGTTGCTTCAAGTTGGTGTGATTCACTCTTGGAGATAGGTTTTACTCAATCTTAAATGTTTGAACTACTATTCGACAAAAAGGTATTTTGATAGAGGATGAACAACTTCAGTAACCACTCACACAACCAGATCAATCTACACACCGATAACCCCTATGAGAAACATCCACAACCCCAACCATTGTGGACACTTCGAGCAATTTATTAATGCAAAAGAAAAATATTGCAGAGTGATTTAGAAGAGATTTTCTCACAATCGATCATCAAACAATGACTCTCCATGCTCTTTAAATAGATATCATAGACCAATTGGGTGTTAATCCACGGATCAATGTAGTCGTTAAGGATCAATTTGGCCATTAAGCTAGAGGAGAATATGAACTATCAGATCACTCTATGTTAGGAACATATTGTGACTGTCATATTTCCTAACTACAAATTCATACTAATGCATACTAAAAAAACACACACTGAGAAACACACTTTTACCTAATGACACAATATATCAAGTTGATCTTAACTAACTCCTAAGTGTCTAAATATCATATCATCCCCCCTTAAGGAAAACTTGGGATATGATTGCAGGATTTACAAAGATGAAACAATAGGATAAGGAAGAAATCATTAGAGCCTATCCCCCATTAATGAGAACTTCATGAAATCTTAACATAGATATTATTTTGGAAAACTTTGCCTCTGTAAGAGACTTTGTGAAAATATATGCAACTTGATCTTTTGTAGGGTAGAAGAGCACTTCAATAACTCAATCATGAATGATATTTCTGATGATGTGCATGTGTATCTTGATGGGTGTTTCCTAAGATTGATGGCACTTTGATTTTCTCACCAAAAGTTGGTCGGATGTTGCTACTGGAATCAAAACTTTGAAAGGATCTGTCAAAGCCACAAGGCTTCCTAACTTGCATTAATTGTTTCTTCGTAATCTACTTCTACTGAAGAAAGAGAAATAGCTTGTGGTTTCTTAAAGTCCCAAGTGATAGGTATTGAACTAAGGCTGAAAACATAACCTGTAGTAGACTTCCAATCATTAGGGTCGCCAGACTAATATGAATCAATGAAACTAACCAATAAAGGAGTCCCTCCTGAACTATAATGTATCATGAACTGAATTATACCTCATACATACCGAAGTATTATTTTAGTTTCTTTCCAATTCCTTTCATGGGGTGTTTGCATATATAGTGGAACAAGACCAACAACAAAGGAAATATAATGACATGTATGAGTTAAGTATAAGATGCTACCAACTAAATGATAGTACAAAGTGGCATCAGGTTAATGAGAAGTAAAAGTGGCATGAATATTGACTCCATACTGGAAGGGAGAAGGGGTTGGCTTACAATATTCCATGTGAAAGTAATGAAGAAGGTCACAAACATACTTAGACTAGGAAATAAAGAATTCTTCCTTGCTTTGAAAATCTTGGAGGCTAAAATAGTGCCAAAAGCCTAAGTTTTTCATTTCAAAATTATTCTTAAGGTTGGATTTCACATGGTTTAAAATTTTTGGGTTACTATTGGAGAGGATAAGGTCATCAACATAAAGAAAAATGATTATGAGATGGCTTCCTACTTTCTTGGTATAGACATTAGGATCAAAATGAAATCTGGAAAAACCAGTGTCAAGAAGAAAGTTGTCCATTTTGGCATACCAAGATTGGGGAGCTTGCTTAAGACGGCATACCAAGATTGGGGAGCTTGCTTAAGACCATAAAGATATTTCTTAAAGCGGAAAACAAAGTTAGATTCATTCCATACATAGCCACGAGCATGTTCCATATATATTTATTCTTTCAAATACTCATGCAAGAAGGTAGATTTAAAATCCATCTGATGGACCTCCTAGTTATGTGATGAAGAAATGGAAAGAATAAGGTGGATTGAATTAATTTTGACTACAAGGGTAAAGGTTTCATTATAATCAATTCCTTCAACTTTGGAAAATCCTTTGGAAACAAAATGATCCTTTTTTCTTTCAACACTTCCATGTGATGCATGCTTAGTTTTGTACACCCATTTACATTTGACAAGTTTTCTTCCTTTCGAAAGATGTACAAGATCCCAAGTATCATTCACCATTAAATAATGATACTCTTTATTCATTGTTGTATCCTAATGTTGGGCACAAGCCATCTTGGAGGGAAAGGCATGACGTGGAAGATGAATGCAAATGCAGAAGGATCAACATGTGTAAAACAAATGTGCATGCAAGAGAGGAAGGCATGCAAGAAGACCTAGCGAAGATAGGGTTAGGATTTTGGTAAAAGAATGTAATGGTTGGTAAATCGTAGATAGGTATAAATAATTACCG